>OZ030012.1:81915790-82018290 GCA_964023405.1 Apodemus agrarius | reverse complement strand
GGCCAGCCTGGTCCAAAGAGTGAGTTCTAGGACAGAAGGCTAGCTGGTCTACAAAGTGAGTTCTAGGACAGAAGGCCAGCCTGGTCCAAAGAGTGAGTTCTAGGACAGAAGGCCAGCCTGGTCTACAGAGTGAGTTCTAGGACAGAAGGCTAGCTGGTCTACAGAGTGAGTTCTAGGACAGAAGGCCAGCCTGGTCTACAGAGTGAGTTCTAGGACAGAAGGCTAGCTGATCTACAGAGTGAGTTCTAGGACAGAAGGCCAGCCTGGTCTACAGAGTGAGTTCTAGACAGAAGGCTAGCCTGGTCTACAGAGTGAGTTCTAGACAGAAGGCCAGCCTGGTCTACAGAGTGAGTTCTAGGACAGAAGGCCAGCCTGGTCCAAAGAGTGAGTTCTAGGACAGAAGGCCAGCCTGGTCTACAGAGTGAGTTCTAGACAGAAGGCCAGCCTGGTCTACAGAGTGAGTTCTAGGACAGAAGGCTAGCTGGTCTTGCTATTCTTACCTCTTCACCCTCGCTTCTTCACCTTCGCCTTATTGTGGAGGATACAAAGGGGTCAAGAACAAGATAAACTAAGGAGAGCCTTTGGAGAAGGACTCCAGGGAAGCAGTGTTGACACACACCTCACCATCAACTCAAGGAGAGTTGCTCATCTTTTACTTCAAACCTAGGGAAAGGCTCTTCACTAGAACAATTGAGCAAGCTGGGTGTGCCCCTGGGAGCCTCTTTAAACCAGCATGTGCACACTCACAGGACCCTTGGAAAGCTAAAGGGAGGTTACGCACTGACCAACTGTGAGGAACAACGAGGCCAAGAGTCTATTCTGTGCCTGGCAGTAGTGACACACGCCTTTAACCCCAGCACTCGGGAAGCAGAAGCAGGTGGATCTCAGTGTTTAAGGTCAGTTTGGTCTATAGGGTTACACTGGCAAGAGGGAAAGAGGCAGAGAGACACAGAGACAGAGAGACAGAAACACAGAGACACAGAGACAGAGACAGAGACACAGAGACCAAAAGGAGTACAAGCTGTGTTGGGGTTGGTCTGTACCACCTGAATGCTGAAGCAAAGACATCAGCAAAATGCAAAAAGGAGGAAGGGGGAGGACACTAAGGAAAGGTGACATTGGCTTCAGTGCCTAAGGAGCTCAGTGGACTCCAGTGTCAGAAGACCACAGGATCGCAATGAACACGGTCAACCATATTTTACTAAGACAAACATCAACTTATTCTATGTTTCATCTTTATACATCAAGCAGAAAAAAAATTAACCCTTCCCCTTTCTTCCCTTCACCCAACTCAACCTGGACACATCACAGGTGGCCTGACCTCCAGGATCTCCACAGCTCCCCACACAGACTGAATCCTCTCTTCAACTACCACAGCCTTTGACGCCAACGCGGGGCTGGAGTGTCCAGCTGTTACCTAGCTCGGGGCCTCACTGCACCTTCGCCTCCACCTGCCTTGCTGCCCTCCACCATCCTGGGGTCCCTTCTGGTCCACCTACTTAAAACATACACTTAGAGAGCTGTGAAAAGTTTAAACATTCTCTACTGTGAACCCTCTACTGTTCGGCAGGGGAAATCCAGCGCTGAAATGACTTTCCCATGGCCCCTCAGCTCATCTAGGCAGCTTCTGATCCAGTGCTCTCTGAATTTGTGCATGAGGCCTGGGGAGCGAGAGTATCTGTGACTCCTGATCCACTGCTCTCTTCATTACATACATGAAGTCTAGGGCCTCTCAGGTCCTCGAGACTCCCAATCCAGAGCTCTCTGTTACATAAAACACCTTATTGTAAGGTTGAGTTTTGCCACCTTCTCATGTGTACTAACCGGTGTTGCCTCTGGTCTCACACACAAAAGAAAAGTCCCATGTTTCCTGCATCATTTAGATCCTTTCTAATCTGGATATTTTTGAATCTATTATTTATAAACTATTAGGTTTTTTTTTACCATAAAATTTGTTTTTTTATAAAATTATATAAATAACCAAAATATGCCAATGGAAAAATCGTCATATAAAAAGTGTCACTGTATTTATTCTTACTTACTTGGAGGAATGACAGTTAATAAAAAGGACTTGCCACGTGACTGAAAACATTTATTAACATTTACATTGCCCTTTCCTTGCTGTGTTTAGAGCCCAAACATCTGCGCTCTGAACTGTAGTTATGATGTCTTCCTCTAGGAATTTCAGCCTAGATCATGCAGAGTCATCTACAATGGGCTTAACAAATAAGAGCTGTCTGTTTCCCACCAGGAGCCACTGAATCAGAATCCCCAAGTGCAAGTATAAGGGATCCATTCATCCATCCATTTATTCGACCATTCTTTCATCTACTACAGCAGAAAATGAGTATCGGGCACGTGATGGAAGTGGAATACATCTTCCCTGCAAGGAGAGCACGATCTAGTGAAAAGCTGCTTATATTTCCGTGTAGTTACAAACTATAACAAACAGTGTGGATCAGATTTGCAGACGCTAAGACTGGAAATGAGGTGAAGGATCAGATCCAGCAAGGCCTTGGGGAAACCATGGTGAAATGTGAATTCTACTCTGAAAGCAATGAGAAGTGTTTGGAAGGCTTTAAGCCAAAGGATAACAGATCCAGCTACTGTTTAGATTACATTTACTGGCGTGTAGAGAATGGGTTGCAAGAATAGAAACAAGGAGATTTACAGAGGATGACTAACAGACACTGGTACTACCTAGGGAAACTGTGATGCCAACTTTAACAAGGGATGTAGAGGAGAAAAGAAAAAGAAATGGGTCCGCCTGACATGTACGTAAGCGTCAATACACAGAAGTTCGTGGAGGCTGGACATGGGTTGTAAATGAGCAGAAGATATTAAAGATAATGCCAGGGTTATTGACGAGCACAGCTGGCAGGAGGGTGAAATAATTCAGTGAAGTGGAAAATGCTGGGAAAGGGCCAGATGTGGTGAGAGGAGATCACAAGGATGGGACCCGTCTGGGGCCCGGAGGTCTGGCTTCTCTCAGAGACACACGAGTTGTCGGCATGTGGATAGAAGTTGAGACTGTGCCTACGAGTGGACTTGCGTAAAAAGAATTATGAAATGAATTTAAGAGCAAACCGTGCAAAATGCCAAAGTATACGAGATAACAAATGATAAGAACAAGAAAGCAGGAGCCTTAGAGCCAAAGGGGAACGCCTGGAGAAACACAGAGATGAGACAGTTGCTTTACTTTGTGGAAGACGGAGTAGACAGCGATGGCGGTGCCCACTGGAGGGAGGTAAAGGCAAAGTCGTGTTTGTCATGTGACTCCGTCTCTCCTCTTAGAAATTTGCATTTCTCCATTCTGGATGTCTAACAGGACAGACTTCCCTATCCCTAGCCTCTCCTTTCTGTTCCCTCATGGGATGTACAGCATCCCTCACCTCTGACCTCTGCTACATCTTCAACTTAGGTCCCTTTTTCTACTGGATCTTTCCATAAAACCCAATAGAACACCAACTTCTTCCAGAAGAGCTCACATGGCAGTTCACAACTCTCTGAAACTCGAGTTTCAGGGATTCCAGTGGCCTCTTCTGGCCTCCCAGGGCATACATGTGGTACAAAGGCATGCACGCAGGCAAAACATCCATACACATAAAACACAGCTTTAAGGCTTTTTAATGAGGAGCTGGAAAATGTCTCCATGTCATCCTGATAGCACATGCTCTTCTAGAAAGCACAAGTTCAGTTCTCAACATCCTCATTCCAAATCACCACCAGCTCTAGCTCTAGCTCCTCTTCTGACCTCTGGGGGCGCCAACCTTGTTAGAACAGTAGAATCCTCATCTGTGACATCCCTTCATCCATAAAATGAGAATGAGGAGATGGCTCAAAGCAATCTGTGGCTTTGTAACTTTTGTTATATAACAATGGGGGAAACTGGTCCATCTATGAATGGATAGAAAATTCACTGAGACCCACAATCACCCTGTCCTACATGTAAAAGACACAGGAATGGGAATGAAGACCTAGAAATGTTCCACAATCAAAAGCACTTGGGTTGGGGAGATAAGTTATTTGTAAGATGCTAGCAGCTGCATAAGCTTGGGAACACGAGCCCAAATCTCCCCCACATAAAAGCTGGGTGTATCTGGGCAGTGGTGGTGCACGCCTTTAATCCCAGCACTTGGGAGGCAGAGGCAGGTGGATTTCTGAGTTCAAGGCCAGCCTGGTCTACAGAGTGAGTTCCAGGACAGCCAGGACTACACGGAGAAAACCTGTCTCGAAAAACCAAAAAGAAAAAAAAAAAAAGAAAAGAAAAAGCTGGGTGTACTGGCATGCATCTAACGCATCTATAACTGAGAAGGACAGACAGACAGATCCCAGATTGGTGGGGGAGAGGGGGTGCAGCGAGGGAGGGCTTTAGGTTCAGGGACAGATTCTGTCTTTTAAAAAAAGACCTAAGATGAAACTCAGTAGTTAAATTTAAATCTTTTTCTTTTTTTATTTACAAGTAGAAAAAATGGGCTGGAGAGATGACTGAGTGGCTAAGAGCACTGACTGCTCTTCCAGAGGTCCTGAGTTCAATTCCCAGCAACCACATAGTAGCTCACAACCATCTGTAATGGGATTTGATGCCCTCTTCTGGTGAGTCTGAAGACAGTGACAGTGTACTCGTGCACATGAAATAAATCATTTTAAATTTTTTTGGAGGATTCAAAACCATTTTTTATTGGATAAATTCTCTATTTACATTTCATTTCCCTTTTTCTGGTTCTCTGGCCCCCAAAGGTTCCCCATGCCCTTTTCCCTCCCCGTGTTTCCCCATTCACCCTTTCCCACTTCCCTGTTCTGGTATTCCCTTACACTGATGCTTTGATCCTTTCCAGAACCAGGGTCCACTCCTTCCTTCTTGTTGGACATCATTTGGTATGTGGATTGTGTCTTTGGTGGCCCAAGATTCTAGGCTAATATCCACTTATCAGTGAGTGCATACCATGGGTATTCTTTTGAGACTGGGTTACCTCACTTAGTATGATGTTCTCCAGATCCATCCATTTCTCTAAGAATTTCATGAATTCATTGTTTCTAATGGCTGAGTAGTACTCCATTGTGTATATATACCGCATTTTTTGTATCCATTCTTCCGTTGAGGGATATCTGGGTTCTTTCCAGCTTCTGGTTATTATAAATAGGACTGCTATGAACATAGTGGAGCATGTATCCTTATTGCATGCTGGGGAATCTTCTGGGTATATTCCCAGGAGTGGTATGGCTGGGTCCTCCGGAAGTATCATGTCCAGTTTTCTGAGGAACCGCCAGACTGATTTCCAGAGTGGTTGGACCAGTTTGCAGTCCCACCAGCAGTGGAGGAGTGTTCCTTTTTCTCCACATCCTCACCAACACCTGTTGTTTCCTGAGTTTTTAATCTTAGCCATTCTGATTGGTATGAGGTGAAATCTCAGGGTTGGTTTGTTTTTGTTGTTGTTGTTGGGTTTTTGTTTGTTTGTTGGTTGGTTGGTTGGTTTTTCAAGACAGGGTTTCTCTGTGTAGTCCTGGAACTCACTCTGTAGACCAGGCTGGCCTCGAACTCAGAAATCCGCCTGCCTCTGCCTCCCAAGTGCTGGGATTACAGGCGTGCACCACCACGCCCAGCTTTCTCAGGGTTACTTTGATTTGCATTTCTCTAATGACTAATGAGGTTGAACTTTTTTGGGTTTTTGTTGTTGTTGTTGTTGTTGTTGTTGTTGTTGTAGCTGTTTTTTTGGATTTGGTTTTTTTGAGACAGGGTTTCTCTGTGTAGCTCTGGCTGTCCTGGAACTCACTCTGTAGACCAGGCTGGCCTCAAACTCAGAAATATGCCTGCCTCTGCCTCCCAGAGTGCTGGGATTACAGGCGTGCGCCACCACCGCCCGGCGATGTTGAACATTTTTAAGGTGTTTCTCAGCCATCCAGATTTCTTCAGGTGAAAAGTCTTTATTTAGCTCTGTATTCCATTTTTTGATAGGGTTATTTGGTTTTCCAGGGTCTAACTTCTTGAGTTCTTTGTATACATTGGATATTAGCCCTATGTCAGATGGAGGGTTGGTGAAGATCTTTTCCCAATTTGTTGGTTGCCGATTTGTCCTTTTGACAGTGTCTTTTGCCTTGCAGAAACTTTGTAATTTTATAAGGTCCCATTTGTCTATTCTTGATCTTAGAGCATAAGCTATTGGTGTTCTGTTCAGGAACTTTCCCGCTAATCCAATGTCCTCAAGGGTCTTCCCCAGTTTCTTTTCTATTAATTTTAGTGTGTCTGGCTTTATGTGGAGGTCCTTGATCCACTTGGAGTTGAGCTTAGTACAAGGAGATAAGAGTGGATCGATTCTCATTCTTCTGCATGTTGACCTCCAGTTGAGCCAGCACCATTTGTTGAAAAGGCTATCTTTTTTCCACTGGATGTTTTCAGCTCCTTTGTCAAAGATCAATTGGCCATAGATGTGTGGGTTCAACTCTGGGTCTTCAACATTTTAAATTTTTTTAGAAAAAGATTCTCTGGCCTCCACACTTGTATCCATATGCATAACACACACACACACACACACACACACACACACAAACACACACATGCACACACTCATTACTTCAAAATCCTGAAAATGAAAGCAATACACGATGACCAAATGCAATTTAAGTTATTCTAGAAAGTCTATCAGTCAGTAAATGACTGACTGTCTTATGTAAATCAGTGGCTCTCAGCCTTCCTAATGCTGCAACCCTTTAATAGAGCTCCTCATGTCGTGGTGACCTGAAAACATAACATTGTTTTTGTTGCTAGTTCATAGCTGCAATCTTCCTGTATGAATCATAATGTTAATATCTAATATTCGGGATATCTAATATGAGAGCCCTGCAAGAGTCATTCTCTCCTCAAGGGATTTTGCCCTGCAGGTTGAGTGCCACTGTTATAAATGACCCTGTCAGAACTGTATAAATGCCAAGGGCCACACAGCAGGCTTCACTCAAGCATCCCTTTCCTGACCTGGGGGAACATGTGACTAAAGATGCCACTTCCTGGTGATCTACAGTCGCTGCACCTCAGACCCCTAATAAAGCCTCCAGTTCTAATGCACTGTCTTCCCACTGTGGTGCTAAAGGCATTCCATAGGGTTTTTTTTCCTACAAATAGAATGAAATTTCGAATTTCTCTCCTGAAAATAATTTTCCCCAGTTTATATCGAGAATGGTTACTGACTCAAAAAAAAAAAAAAAAAAAACTAGTATATGATGGTGGAGCATTCAAATAATGAGTATATCCCATCCATAGTCACGATTCACTGCTAAAACAAAAGTAGGTAATAAAGTATAAAGCCCGAGAATGCAAAGCAGGACTCAAGCAAAGACAAAAACCAGAAGTGAGGCCTCAGCTCACCACTCAAACAAGTCTTTGATTATACTGACACCTGGTGGCCATCAGTTTTGTTAAAGAAGGTCCATTTGGGGGTTTCGGTGGGTTTTGGTTTGGTTTTTGGTTTTTTTGTTTGTTGTTTGTTTTTTCTTTTTTCTTTCATTCTTGGTCGTATGCCTCCTATTGACATTTCACAAACAATAGTCACTTGGTGTTTGTCTTCATCAGGAGGATAATGATACCTTCTAAAATGTTACGGGGGAAGCTGCATTTAGATTAAGATATCTAATAACTGTTAACTTGTATGTGAGCACTGTTGCCAGCTCCCGGGGCCGGAATACACTCCCATTCTATATTTGTAGATTGTCTTTGCTGTCCTTTGCTGTAGTGTGTAGTGTAAGGCCTCGGTCTTAGAGCAATAGAGTGACTAGAAAGCTGCCATTGCTTCTGAACTGAGTTAAAGGTCAAGCGGGAGGTCACAGAAGCTCTCCTTCCCTACAGACATATACCTAAGAAGCTAATTTGCTAGGCTGTGGTCTTCCCATCGCAAAATGGACATAGTTGTGCCCACATCACAAAATTACTTATGAAGAACAAATGAGACCCTATATAAATACTGCACCTGTGCCTTCCCCGGAAGTAGATACCAACCTTTGTAAAATTGACTACATTACCTACTTATTACATGATATAAATGTGCTTATTTTATCATACTGGTGTATCAGCTATCATACTCAGAGACACTTAAAAACCAAAATTTCTCATGGTATCCTGTACCTTCCCCAAATTAATATTATTCTAAGGTTTAGATTTTTTGGGGGGAGCTGGTCATGATTACACTAAGCTATAAATCCAGAAAATGAGCAAATACCTCAGCTACAAATCTTACAGACATTAATTTTAATACTTATTAATTACTCACTGCATGTGGGAACCTCTTTTGCAACACTGCCTCCAGCATTCATTAAAAACCATGTGACACATTTAGTAAGAGCAGCTAAACTATCAAGACTAAAGATGGTAGGAATGTAAGCCTCCACAAAGACACTGCCGGTCGTTCAGCAGATGTAAGAGTCTAGCAGGACCCAGCACTGACTCCCTCCTGTAAGTCAGTTCCTCACCGTATCCCACAGGGCTCCTTCATCATACTGCATCTCACCTGACACATCCTGTCAAGCATCTTCTGGCATTTACATAAAAATTAAATATTACTCGTGTATCATAAAATGTAAAGTAATATAAATATTACACACTCAATGACCGCCGTGTGACATTGATTTTTCTCTTGTTTTAATTACAGTGGCATGAGTTTGCCATCCAGCCATCTCTGAGCTCTGCTCAGCTATGTTAAGTACATCTACACTGTGGGCAACAAATCCCTGGATCTTTGTCTTGTAGACCAGAAACTACACCGGCAAAACAACTCCACAACTCCACAAATCCACAAATCTACAACTCCGCCCCCTGGCCTCTACCATTCCACTTTGTAGTTCACTGATTTTCTAGATCCCAAATACTGCATTTTCATGAGACCACATAGCAGCTGTCCTTGATTTCATTCAGAGCAATCTCAAGGTTCATTTTAGTCACAGCATGTGGGTGAATAGCCTTCCTCTCTAAGGTAAGGACCCCTTTACCTTTTTGAAGTACAAATTGATGTATAATTTTTGCCAATAATGAATCGCAACTGTGAATATTTTCACAGTTGTCTAATATCTATTATCTATCTAATATCTATCAAAGACTGGACTAAATCTAGGTCTAATATAAAGACCAGACAAATGAGCTTATCCATTACACCAGGTATGACCCCCTTCGTTTGAGCCTGTTCAATATTGAGATGTGGCAGACACATTGACCCATCATTCTACTTTCAAACAGAGCAAGCCATGTGGTGTGGCACATGCCTGTGATCCCAGCACTGTGGAGATAGGCAGACTTATTTAGACCCTATTTTAAAAATAAGTAAATAAGCCAGGCAGTTGTGGTACATGCCTATAATCCCAGCACTTGGAAGGCACAGGCAGGCAGATCCCTGTGAGTTCAAGGCCAGTCTGGTCTACAGAGGGAATTCCAAGACAGCCAGGGCTACACAAAGAAACCCTGTCTTAAATAAATAAATACATACATACATACATACATACATATAGCAAAGGTACCAACTAAAAAAGTTAAATATCTTAAATAACTCAAAGACTGAACTAAATTATTCCTCTAGGTTGCTTCCTTGTAAATGTCTTAGTAAAGGAACTATAATTCTAAGATGTCATAAAGGCCACTGTCTATGTGCTTGCAAAGATCCTCTTATCATGAGTCATGTTTGAATCAAGAATATCTGTGCTGGCTGGGCGGTGGTGGCACACGCCTGTAATCCCAGCACTTGGGAGGCAGAGGCAGGCGGATTTCTGAGTTCGAGGCCAGCCTGGTCTACAGAGTGAGTTCCAGGACAGCCAGGGCTACACAGAGAAACCCTGTCTCAGAAAAAAAAAAAAGAAGAAGAAGAAGAATATCTGTGCTATAGAGAAGAAGGTGTTGAGCCATGGGGAGAGGGGGAGACTAACACTAAAGACTTTTTTAAGGCCATGTAGAAACCTAATACATATAGAAAACTAATACTTGAAAAGTTTCCTAAAATCTATACATATAATCATATAAAAGAAGTTAAGCCAGGCGGTGGTGGCGCATGCCTTTAATCCCAGCACTTGGGAGGCAGAGGCAGGCGGATTTCTGAGTTCGAGGCCAGTCTGGTCTACAGAGTGAGTTCCAGGACAGCCAGGGCTATACAGAGAAACCCTGTCTCGAAAAACCAAGAAGAAGAAGAAGAAGAAGAAGAAGAAGAAGAAGAAGAAGAAGAAGAAGAAGAAGAAGAAGAAGAAGAAGTTAAAATGGAGTTACCCTATAATGGGGGTGTGGGGGTGTGTAGGGTAGGGAAATCCCTCTCCCAGATTTCAAAAACTATCAAATAAAAAGTCCAGTGACAGGTATGGGTTTCTTCTCAAGTTGTTCTCTGGGGTCCCACAGCTCCCCCAAATGCTACAAGCTATTGCACTTGTTCCTGGTTACACTCCAGAACTTGATGGTTCAATCCTATTACAGAAGATGCTGCATATTTGAACTATAGGACATGGCAGAATCAAGCTGATACCAATCTAGAAAGTTAGTCCCTACTGGCTATCTGGAAGGGTCTATATATCCTACTAGGAGAGGAAAATAATCCAAGTCTTACCCAGTTGTGACCATATCTATAATAGTGAGGTGCCTGACAAGACATGCCTACTTGGGCAATAGTTGCACAAGTGTTATTTGACCAACCAACTACTTTCTGCTTGGATTTAAGAATTCATGCCAAGTACCTAGGTCAAAAATCCATGGCTGGCTAGATCACAGGCCCTAGAGAGAACCTATATTATTCTTTCACTAAGTAGACATAGAATTAAAATGCCCACTAAGTTCTTATCTTTAAACCATAGATGAATGCATATCTCAGCCCTTATCAGTGAAGATTCTTCCTGCAGTAGATGCAGAAGCCCACAACTTGTCAACAAGCAGAAATTAAAAGATTATGAAGTGACTACCTTCCTATGGAGTATCTAGGTCACACCCTCTCACCTTCAAGGCTCAGGGGTCATCATCATGAAGAGAGGGTAGAAAGATTATAAGAGCCAGAGGTAACGGCCATGACAGGGTCTCTGCACACATGAACTCACAGTGGATATAAATGCGTGAGGAATGCCTGCGCAAGATCAAGCCAACCAAAATCCCATCGTGGGTGAACAAAGAGCTCACAAAGTCCCACCTCTAGCAAGGGAACCATTGCAATTGATGCCGGCCAGGGTTGGCAATTTGTCGTCCTGGGTGCTGTAAGAAAGCAGGCTGAGCAAGCTATGGAGAGAGCAAGCCAGTAAGCAGCCCGCCTCCATGGCCTCTGCATCAGCTCCTACTTCCAGGTTCCTGCCCTGTCTGAGTTCCAGTCCTGACTTCTTTCAGTGACAAACTATGATATGGAAATGTCATAAGCCATTTCCTCTGTAAAGTGCTTTTGATCATGTTGTTTTATCACAGCAATAGAAAAACTAATTTAAAAAAAAAAGTAGTGCACCATGGGAAGCTGGGGCGGGGAGCAACAGGGGGCACTGCACTGCTCCTACCCTGTCAGGTCACAGGCCCGCCTGTGAGGGAAGCAGATACAAGAGGAACTCTGAGGAGCAAGGCCTGAAGAGCAGGGGTCAGTGTGACTCTAAAGCCACTGTTTCTAACAACGAGAACAAAGCAGGTTTGTCCAATCTCATTTTAATCATTATTCTGAAACATCAAATGTGCCAAACTAATAAGTTTGTGTCTAAGGCATCAATGCATGCAATTAATAAAAATATTTAATCAACTTTACAACAAAATGCCAAAACGTTTAAACCTCCAAACACTCTGTGATAGAAAAAAGATAATGACTGTGGTGGAAGCTACCCTATTGTAAAATATAGCAAATTAACAATAAGTCACTAAATTGTCTATTTTTAGTAATTTATTTCTGTCCATAGAATGACTTAGGAGAAATTTTACCATATGAACAATTTAAACCAATTTTACATTCTCCCCCCCCCAAAAAAACATGTATACTCACATTCACTTGAACCTGAATGGACCAGTCACCAAGTACTGGATGAGAGGATAGTTGGAAAGTTTTGGAAACAACTCCAAGATCGCTTTCCTGAGAAAACCACTGTTGGATCACATTAGACTTCGCATCCTACAACAAAAACCAAACCATGCGTGTTAGCTGTGGAAGGCTGCCCAAGGGCACAGGTATACGACTTAGGAATGATGCCTGGCAGTACTGCCAGACCCACCCCCAGCCCCAGGCACATCTAGACCTTTCCCCCAAAATATGGCACTAAGGTGGTATAATGGCTAAACCCCATTGTCACCTGGATTAGAGTTTAGAATCACCCAGGAGACATATGCTTGGGTGGATCGTTTGAAGGGGCTTCCAGCGAGGTTTAACTAGCAGCCCAGACTGGATAAAAGGAGAAGAGAAGCCAGAAGGCAGGCAGAGGGCATCTCCCTGTTTCCTGAACATGGACGTAGTGTGACCAGCTGCCTCACACTTCTGCCACCATGATGACAGCTGCTCCACCATCCCTTCCATGATAGATGGCACCCTCAAAGCACGAGTCAAAACCAGCCCTTCCTTAAGATGCTTCTGAAAGGTATTTTGTCACGGCAATGAGAAAAGTTTTTGGGAAATGACAAATCTATAGCACTAAAGAAGACAAATCAATGCTTCTTCCTTTCCCCTTACTCCTCCTGAGACCATGCTGATTCCGATCCACCTTTTAATTCCCGACACCATAGTTCCCTCTACAGAGGACATGTAGCATGCACTCCAACAAATCTACATGATGGGCTTAAAGAAAGCCCCACTAAAATACAAAGTAGTGCACACATATGAAAATCAACATACGGGGGCCTCAAGAGACTAAGCCAGGATCGCCACATGATCTGACTCTGACACTCCACATACATTTGAAAGAACCTAAGTCAACATACTTGCACATCCATGTTTACTGAGTATTAGTCACAATACCCAAGGTGGCGAGCCAGCCTAAAATGGCCACTCACAGAGAAATGGATAAATAAAATAAATAAATAAAAGCCTGATGTATCTGCACAATAAAGAATGAAGCTCTGAGTCAGCTGCTGGGCAGAGCCTCTCAGAGGATTGTGGGAGGAAGTGACTAGAAGGGGGCAGTGAGAGGGATGTAAAGTGAATAAGTAAAAAAAATTAATTTAATTTAAAAAAAAAGAATGAAGTTTTGTCACTTGTGCCATTTGCAGGAAAGTGGATACAAGTGAAGACAATATGTTAAGTGAAATAAGCCAGACTCCCAAAGGCAAATCTCTCGTTCATACATGGAATCTGCATTTCAATAGAGGGTGTGTGTGTGTGTGTGTGTGTGTGTGTGTGTGTAAGAGAAACAGAGACAGAGAGACAGAGACAGAATAAAGTAGAAATGGACTATACAGAAGAAGAAAGAACACAGAGAAATGAGAGGAAAAGAATGAGTACCTGGCCATCATTATATGCAAATATGTATTCCTGATTCCTGTCACATACATATAACATGAAAGCCTCTGTTGGAAAGAAAACCAGGGCCGGGCAGTGGTGGCACACGCCTTTAATCCCAGCACTTGGGAGGCAGAGGCAGGCGGATTTCTGAGTTCAAGGCCAGCCTGGTCTACAGAGTGAGCTCCAGGACAACCAGGGCTACACAGAGAAACCCTGTCTCGAGAAAAAAAAAAAGAAAAGAAAAGAAAAGAAAAGAAAAGAAAAGAAAAGAAAAGAAAAGAAAAGAAAAGAAAAGAAAAGAAAAGAAAACCAGGGTGGTAGAGGGTGACTATTAATAAAATACAGTGATGTACATGCATGAAAATCATAAAAATATGACTTTGTGTTTATTAAAAAGGAAGAAGAAGCCGGGCGGTGGTGGCGCACGCCTGTAATCCCAGCACTTGGGAGGCAGAGGCAGGAGGATTTCTGAGTTCGAGGCCAGCCTAGTCTACAGAGTGAGTTCCAGGACAGCCAGGACTACACAGAGAAACCCTGTCTCGAAAAAACCAAAAAAAAAAAAAAAAACCAAAAAAAAACAAAAACAAATAAAAAGGAAGAAGAAAGGAAGGGAGGGAGAGAAATGAGTTCTCACTGTTGAGATAGAATCCTCATTTGTTAAGGGCCTACTTGTGATAGGTACTCCACCTTACCTGAAATCATTATAATTCTTCTTCAGTCAATAAGCCAGACTCAGAAAGACAAATGCTATATTTTCTTTCATACATAGAATCTACATTTCAATATAAAGAGCATGTATGTGTGCATGTGTATGTGTGTGTATGTGTATGCAAGTGTGTATGTGTGTGCATGTGTGCATGTATATGTGTGTGCATGTGTGTGCGTGTGTGCACATGTATATGTGTCTGCATGTGTGTGTATGTGTGCATGTGAATGTGTGCATGTGAATGTGTGCACGTGTGCATGTGAGATATGAAAGTAGAGATGGTACTATGCGGGGACAGAAAGGAGATAGAGTTGTCCTTTCCCTACTGTTGAGAAAACTGACTGCTGGAGGGGTTAAGTAAACACTCAGCTGTAATTGACTGTCGAGGCTCCCTATTATAGCAACAACACATGATGGGATTCAGACTTCAATCTCATGTCAGCTCTCCGCTCAGACAACGTATATCAGAGAACTGTTTAATTAGGGGTCCAAGAGGAGTGCGATCGTCTTCCCACAACCTCACAGACGAAAGTGGCTTCCTGCAGTACCCATGCAAAGTATTCATCTCCCATACTTCCAGTTCCAGCAACACCACCCGGCTCTATCCACTCTGTCTCCTCTCCAGCCTCACAAATCCACCATACCCGACTCTAACAATGCCACTGACCACTCCTCCCACTCTTGCCCGCTGCTCACCCCGTCATCTGGAACAGCTGATCTGAGAACACACATGGGGTTGAAAGGCTTGACAGATCCAGGCTAACTGTAAACAGAGTCAGCTATAATCACAGCAGGCCCCTAGGTGACGATGGCTTCCTACTGTCCACAGACTGAGGTCCACACTCTTGTAGGATCTCTATTTCTAGGTTTATCTTCTATCCAAGGTACACATTCATTTGCAATTCGCCCCAGAACTCCACACCTCTGGGCCTCTGCTACAGGGACTGTCCCTCCCTCTCTCATCTACTAGTAAAATGAGCTCAGCCTCCAGCAGCAGTGAGCTCTTTGTGGATAGCCTCTGGCACATCTGCAGTTTACTCCCCTGTGAAATTGCAGTGAAAATCTTTTTGTACATATTTCATTTTACAAAACTATTTCCAGCTACACTATGGACTCTTGAGACCGAGGATCACACACTTTCTCTTATTCTCTCCCCTTTGACTAAACAACCTGAGCCCACCCAGTTATTAGAAGCCAGAAAAAAAATTCTCCTAGAGAAGGAGTGACAGTTGGAGGTAAGTAGGGTTCTGAGAACTGAGTAGAGGCAGCAGAGACTTGATTCTGGTCATGAACGGGCAGACCACTGTCTCCTGGGCAAACTCCTGGGTCGTGCGTTGGGGGCAGATCACTGCCTCCTGGGCAAACTCCTGGGTCGTGCGCTGGGACCAGCAGCTGGTCCTGCTGTACCTGCCACAGCACAATGCAAGGGAGAGCTGGGCAGAGAAAGGGCTCAGGAAGAAATACAGTCAGCTATAAACATATGCTGTCTTGTGGTTAAGGAAGCTAAATCAATGAAATGCTGGGGTTCTTCTATCCAATGAACAAAGATTTAAGAAACACCAATACAGTGATTCTTGGTATTGCCTGAGGGAGAAGGAATGCAAAACACCCGCTGATGAGTTTTCTCCTAGATGGTGTCACAGCTCTTTAAGTTTGGCTAAGCTGACACTCTCACTTTATGACATCGTTCTTAGGGCTAGAGGGCCAGAGCACCAGAGCACAGTCACAGGACATACCCTCCAAGTCCCAAGGTAAAGACCTGTATCCACACACAGTCACCTGTACTCAAACAGAATACACCCTCCAAGTCAGAAATAGCTATATCCACACAAGGGGATTTGCCTGCACCCACAGCGGAAGGCCCAGGACAGAAGGCAACTGTGCCAGCTACCATCACGATGTCAAAGCCACTTCCTTTCATACTGTAATGTTAAACTGGCTATAGGAGAGAATGCAGGGCAAGATGGGGCAGACTTTCTCCCTGTCCTTCCTGAGGTAAGACAGGAGAGATGGACAGATAATAGGCAATGCTACTCACAGACACAGAACACCCGTCAATACACCGCCATGGTAAATATCTGACCCTAAGGATGATATCTTCGAGTATCAGCATCTCAGGCATTATTGGCGAGTCCGCATGCAGGCTAGAATAGATGTCCTTCTCCACTTCAGCCAACCCATCCTGTCCCAAATCACTATTTTCAGCTGGAGAACAATAAAGCAGACATCCACAGCCTCCTACCTGGCCTCTGCTGTGAGGAGTATGACTAGACATGAGCCCATGTCCTGACCTTACAGCCCAGGATCAACGGGGATTAATGGCGAGCCCTGCTCGCTGTGCCTAAGCATTGACCTTCAGTGCAAACCTCCTTCCCTGGGCAGGAGCACTACATATCGGCCAGGCCAGTTGTACCCTCTTGTATCAGACCTAACAGAGGAAGGTCTCTCTGCATCCTACCCAGAAGCCAAATGTGGCAGGATACATTCTCATATATAGTCATATATGCTTTGTAAAATCCAGGCCATCTGACACCCCACAAGATCTAGTATGAGCTCAACGCTTCAACCCAGCGCCTGTGTCCAGCCTCACCTCTCGATGTGTATCCCCCTTCACTCCCTAGGGTCAGTGGGCTTCAGGCCCTCGTATGTGGCGACCTCTCTGCTCACATTCGTCCATCCTTGTATTTCATTCAGGTCTCTGTTCATTCCACTCATCTCTGGCAACTCTCTAAAAAGCGCTGACCATAAACTCACGCTCTCTGTCCCATCATTGGTTCTCTGGTTCTCCTTATCACGCATTGTCGCACACATGCAAACAGGCACATGAACATCTACCGCCTCGCGTATACGCCTTTACATTAATCATCCGTCTTCTTGCCACCACTGAACACTAAATTCAACATGAACAGGGGCTTGTTCAATGTCTCAGTGCCGGGAATACAAACGTTCAATAAGCAAACTCGTGAATGGAGAGGTCCTAGGGATGAAGCCAGGTTTAGACATGAACGGACAGACTCCGTAGCCTGAGCTCAGAGGTTCCAGCACCTCCCTTCAGTGGTGAAGCTCTACGTTACTGGGTCACCACCCTGAGCAGAACTCTCAAGGCGGCTTTAGCGGGATCGCAGAAGTCCGCCCTTCACATCGGCTGCTCACCTTAATTGAAATGTCCACGGAGGTCTTATAAGGCTTGAGATCTGAGAAGAGCGTGAGCACTCGAAACTTCACTTCCTGCTTTGGCTTGTAGAACGCCTTGTCTGTCTGAATGAGGACCGAGATCCTCTTGCTCTCAAATGTTAAGCGTGTCTTGTTGGAGAATAAGACCTCGTTCTCTGATTGTCCGCTGATGTGTAGTTCATAAATCTTATCTGCACTTTTCAGAGGTAGCTGGGTGGGGAAAGATCAGACATATCAAAGTCTTACCATTTTACCTTCTAAAAAAAAAGCTTCAATTACAAATTAGAATAAAAAGATTAAACACATAGTATTATCAAAAAGAACTGCGGTGTTGGGAAAACCGTATCCCTCTTGCTTTATCCTTCTCGCCTTTAAAATTCTGTACCCAGCTCTTCGATTGGATCAGAGAGATTCTGGAGTGAGGACACACCTGTCTCTCTCAGCAGGAGTTACGACACCTTTTCATTTTTTAATTTTTCTTTTAAAAAAATTATTTCACTTATTTACAGTTCAAATGTCCTCCCTCCCTACCCGCCATCTCCCTTTCTACTGCAGGTTTGATCTCACAGCTGTTAAGCTTGGAAACCTCATCCCACTCCCTCCCCTGCCCTAACCCACCCCCAACCCCTATCCGGTAAGCTTTCCCAGGCTTTCACTGTTTGAGGCTATCAGCCTGTGAAACACCAGTGTTTGTCTCCTTACTATATCCTCTCACACACCTGTGATGCTTTTTTCCCTATACCCATGTGGGTATATCATATTCAGCATGTGATTGGTGGTCATGCCGCCATTTTTAATGCTACTAATAACAACAGAACACTGCCATCAGGTATGAACAGAGTACAAGCCATATTGAGCAGTTCACATGTTCTCTGTCATTTGACCTCAAGATAATCCCTCAACCCAATTACACATCCACCCTTGACTGGATTCTCCTGCTAAAACTATTTCACAAAGAAACTAGGTTTATAGAGTTAGGGACAGTACTCCAGGCCACCAGCCCACATCCAAACCTAGCATGTGCTATATTAATCTAGAAGCAACATGGTGTGATGGTTTTAAATATGTCCAGAAAGTCTCTGATATACCTCCCTTCAAAAACTAGAGTCTGCATTGGGTTATCAAATAAATAAGGGGAAAACTAGTTGAGAACAGGAAGGGATTAGGAGGGAACATGACAGGGTAATGAAAGGCAAATGATCAGAATAATAGAGTACATGTGTGTATAAAAAAAATCATGAAATACATTTAACAAAAAAATGAAACATGTTAACATTTAACATGAAAACTATTATGTGTCATTTTAAAATGTTAATTTAAAACTCACTGGGTGTGGTTGGTGGTGCATGTCTTTAATCCCAGCACTAAAGAGACAGAAGTAGGAAAATCTCTAAAAATGCTTGGTCACCCAGAGATACTTGGCTACATAGTGAGACCTTGTCTTTAAAAAGAAACAAATAGATTTTTTTTTAAAGTATTAACACAGGAATAGGGCCAAACACAATAAAGTAATCTAATGGTCCGGTTTATTAAAGAAAAGTCCCTGCAAGGAGTTTCAAGAACATAATAGCCAATCTCTCTAAGGTAAGTTATTCTTAAATATTTGAAAAGTGCAGTAAATTAAAGTAAACCTTACAAGTGGTGTAAATTAAGAGCCAATAAAAAGGTGCGTATTCCATAGTTACAATATATTTCTTTTGTTGTTGTTTTGAGTCTTTTTTTTGTTTGGTTGGTTGGTTTGGTTTTTTGGTTAGTTTTTGGTTTTTGGAGACAGGGTTTCTCTATATAGCCCTGGCTGGCCTGGAACTCAGAGATCTGTCCTCCTCTGCCCCCCAAGTGTTGGAATTAAAGATGTATGCCACCACACCCAGCTTGCAATGTATTTCTGAAGCCAATTTTTGGCATTTATTTATTTATTAAAGCCAAATAATTTAAGTGGATACTCACTGCCGGAAAAGTAAGAGTCCTGAATTGGCCTGAAAAGAAAACAAGAAAGGAAAGGTATTTGTCAAGATTTAACAAGACTTTCTTTTGATATGGATAGAAACATCAACTTCCTTGGCCAAACCAAAATAGCTCATTAATACCCAAATAACCAACAACATGTAGCCCATCCTTATGGAGATCAAGACTGAAATGTGATCAGGCAGGGATCAAATCCCAGCAAGTTCTGCCGGCCCCCATAACTCTCACCAGCCCTACTCTTGCCAAGATTAAGGTTCCCAGCTTTGAGGGGGCCTTCAGAGAGGACCAGAGAGTCTGGGGATTGGAGTTCGGGGAGGGGAGTGGGGCTACTGTTCTGTTTTCCTTGGGAGTTGTGGTACAGGAGATTGAGCCCACGGCTTCATGGCATCTACCTTGTACTCTCCACTGAGCTCTGTCCCTGGTGAGGCTCCTCATGTTCTCCGACACTCATGACAAAGGGAGGCTTTAGTCACGCCAGGGCGAGCCAGGGCTCAGCAGTGATTCACAAGGGTCAGGCTGGCACAGACTATTTTTCACGCACACTTTCTAAAAATAGGACCGATGGTTCAACACATGCCAATTTCTCATCAGATCCATTTATTTCAAGGAAAAATTAGGTTCAAGTTAAAATTGCCAAAGGACTTATCCAACATTCCCATCACATGTGAAAATAGACCCTTTATTGAAGAATAATCTCAGTGTCTCTCTCAATTGGAACCATATGGAGTCTACCACGTGAGAGCAGGGGAGATACAAGATGGCCCAGGACAGAGTGGGAATTAACAACAGGTTCTTAAATCCCACCACACTTGGGGTTCTACCATGAATTTGCACTTTTCCTGCCCTACCTGTCCTCAGACCTGATTCTACAGCTCACTGTTTTTGTCCATAAAATGAAAATGTTGACCATTGTTCCAAACTCATACAGTGTCTTGTAGGGAGGTTGTTGTCACCTATAATACACAGACACACAAGAAGCACGTGATGGTCATAGGAGTACCAAAAAGCTTGAAGAGGTGTCCACCAAGATGTCAGCTTGTCTCTATAGCAACATTCTCCAAGTGTTTATGAGGAAACCCATCAGTAAAGCATGTGACATATATCAGTACCAATCTACATTTATAAAGTGGGATGCCTATATGTCCTCATTCAAGATATTAAGCATCAAAAGCCTGAACTGCTTAATCTTGCTCAAAAAAAATAATAGAAATAGCTGAATAATGGCTCACACCTGTAATCCCAGCACCTAGGAGGCTAAAGTGGGAAGATGGCCTTGAGTCTGAGGCTAGCCTGGACTACACAGTGCTTTCAACACCAACCTGGGCTACATATCAAAAACCTGCTTCAAAAATAAAATAAGTGAAAATTAGTATATTCTCAGATGTGTACACATCCATTTCAAACAAAAGTCTTCCGGCGAACTAAGGGACTAGGAATAGGTTTGCAGGAACAACCAGACATTCGCCATTATTGATTACCAGCCAGCCTGGAGGAGCTTATCGGATGACTGTAAGCACTCCTGCAAAGAGCAGGAATCTGACATCATAGGACATTGAACAAAATGTGGAGAAAGTGAAGAGAGTTGATTGGCCGTTGGAGGACAGAGGCGGGAGTACTTCGAAGGGGTGCCTGGGAAAACAACACTGACATCTAGTGCTGTGGGAGAGGAGTCAGTCAGGGGAAGGAGGAGGAGAACCAGGGAAGAGAACGTACAGCAGGACAGGACACTGTGACCCTACCAAAGCCAGAACTGGCTGAGCTGAGCCGAGCTGGGCGCAAGCAATTGTGAGTTGGGTCTGTTACTTGTATGTTTCTTGTAATCTTATTTAACAGGGGAAAGCTTACATAAACTTATGATGTTCAGCATGATGTTTTGACACATGCATAACCTGTGGGGTGGCTGACTTGAGATGCACGGCCTCACAGATAGTCATATTTGCTCCTAGAACAACTATCTCTTACCCTATTGACAATCCTCAAGCACATAAACCATCACTAGGAACCGTAGCCCCGGTGTACACTGGCATTTATCCCTCCTGTCTAACTAGAATGTTTTATTGCTGACCAACATCTACCCTGACGCCCCTAGCTGGGTAACCAGCATTTTAGTCTTCTTTTCTTAAAGTTCAACTTTTTAAAACTACATATAGTGAAATCATACCATGTCCTCGGATCCATGTTGTTGCAAATGGCAGGGTTTCCTTTCTCAGAGTCAAACGGTGTTCCACTGTGAATCTGCACACTATGTTTCCTTACCCATTTATCTGCTAGTGGACACTTAGGTTGTTAGCACCTCGGCCCTTATGTTTGGTGCTACAACAGGGGGATGCAGGTGTCTCTTTGACATACTGGTGTCATAGCTGGGTATAAACACAGTTGTACAGGAACATCATAGGAACAGTCTATGTTTATTAAGTGTTCACTTCTCGTGGGATATTTATAGTCCATACTGAATTTAAGTGAAAATGAAAGGCTATATCAGGAATTATATTTGGGGAAAAAAACTTTTTGGGGTTTTTTGGGGTTTTTGATTTTTTTTTTTTTTTGGTTTTTTTTTTTCAAGACAGGGTTTCTCTGTATAGCTCTGACTAACCTGGAACTCACTCTGTACACCAGACCAGCCTCAAACTCAGAAATCTGCCTGCCTCTGCCTCTGCCTCTGCCTCTGCCTCTGCCTCTGCCTCTGCCTCTGCCTCTGCCTCTGCCTCTGCCTCTGCCTCTGCCTCTGCCTCTGCCTCTGCCTCTGCCTCTGCCTCTGCCTCTGCCTCTGCCTCTGCCTCCTAAGTGCTGGGGAGAAAAACTTTTAGAGGTATGTAAATACAACTTCCTTCACAGGCTTTTTCTTTGAGAACCAGAAGTACACTATTCTCTGTAACGTTGTCCTCCCGGGCAAGCATTTAAGGAACAGATTAGTGTACACAACTTCACAGAGGAGTCAGTTAACCAGGAACAGATTAGTGTACACAACTTCACAGAGGGGTCAGTTAACCAGGAACAGATTAGTGTACACAACTTCACAGAGGGGTCAGTTAACCAGGAACAGATTAGTATACACAACTTCACAGAGGGGTCAGTTAACCAGGAACAGATTAGTGTACACAACTTCACAGAAGGGTCGGTTAACCAGGAACAGATTAGTATACACAACTTCACAGAGGGGTCGGTTAACCAGGAACAGATTAGTATACACAACTTCACAGAGGGGTCGGTTAATCAGGAACAGATTAGTGTACACAACTTCACAGAGGGGTCGGTTAACCAGGAATGTGGCTGGAGAAAGAATACACTAAGAGGGCATGAGAGGGCAGAACGTTAAAAATGTAAAAGACAATCACACAGAACCCATGAACTTGAGACAGAGCAAAGGTACGTAGGAAGGGCTGGCGGGAGGGGGGACGGAGGGAATGATTATATTCTGTAGAAAAATATATATATGTATATATATATATATGTATATATGTATATATACATATATATACATATACATACATAGATATAGATATATATAGATATATAATGGCCCTGTTTCAAAAACTAAAGTAGACAGAGACTGAGGAAGATGACTGGCATTGAGCTCCACACTCCACATGCAGGGACATACCCCATGCACACACATAAGAACATTGAGACACAAATATACCACTAAAGAAGAAGCATAGCCAAACAACCTAAACAATAAATAATGGATCATAACCTACCAAACAAACCAAAATCTTATGAGGTCATGCTAAGATAGATAGATAGATAGATAGATAGATAGATAGATAGATAGATAGACAGACAGATTGATGCATGATGAATTGAGAGCAAAGAAAAGTTGCAGACAGATTATTAATGAAACCTTGGGGCTCTGAGACTCAACTGGTCAGGCAGCAATCATGAGCCAATGGAGACCAGTGAGAAACGGTCACCACTTTATGTTGAGCCAGTAAACTTTGGGATAGCTTGTTCCCAGGAATAGATAATTGGGAATCTTGGAAACAAACGAGATTAGCTGGCAAAGCTCACCCCAGTGTAGTAGAGCACCCTGAAATCCCAGTACTCGGAGGGTTAAGGCAGGAGGATCACAAGTTGAAGGCCAGCCTAAGCTCTCTCTCTCTCTCTCTCTCTCTCTCTCTCTCTCTCTCTCTCTCTCTCTCTCTCACACACACACACACACACACACACACACACACCATTATACACCATACAGGGATAAAAGAAGAAACTCCAGCAAATTTCTGAAGCTAGGCTATCCCACATAGCAGGCACCAGACACATGTGACACCTGTAAAATGCACCTGATTCCTTAGACATGGAACAAAACAGTAAAATATTCAGCAATGATTTTTATAAGGATTTTATGTAGTCATTGTATCTGTAATTACAAATAAATCCTCTACCTCAAAAAAAAGTGTACTATCAAAATTAATTTATATATTTCAATTTCACTCTTTTATAATGCAGTCACTGGAGAATGTTGTTATTTATATTGTTGAATTATATTTCTGTTCTACAGTGGTGTCATGGAGTGTGGAGCTCTGATATGTTTATTTAGAAACAATAAAACAGCCAACAGATCTGACAGAATTCCTTTTTTTTTTTTTTTTTCATTTTTATGAATCAAAGCAATACATAGATTTCTGCGGACCTACACTTCCAACTATCTTCCCAAGACAGAAATCATGGAAACTGTCTGCCTCTGCGTTTCTTCTACAGTTCGCACCAATTCTAACAGCTGCGATACCACGGGCCTCACCGTTTCAGTTCGGTTTAGTGTAGAAGTTTCTGTTCCGAGTAGGAGCTTCGTGGACAGAGACATTCTAAGCGAATGTTCCAATCATTCTTTTATCCTTATTTTACAAATGGAATCTGGAGCCCTGGGTCACCCAAGACTCTCAACAGGCAGTCTGACTCTTAGATCCCAGACCAGCTGTGGATGGTCTCAGTATCCTCTCTTGCAGCGCTGGCTATTATCAGAGTTTCATCTGGCTCATCTGTTTTGTGAATTCCTTAATCATAGAGGTTTTAAATCTCATCTTGGCCAGGCGGTGGTGGCCCACGCCTTTAATCCCAGAACTTGGGAGGCAGAGGCAGGTGGATTTCTGAGTTCGAGGCCAGCCTGGTCTACAGAGTGAGTTCCAGGACAGCCGGAGCTATACAGAGAAACCCTGTCTCGAAAAACCAAAAAAGAACAAAAACAAAAACAAAAATCTCATCTTGGATTCCTTGCTTTCCTCATCTGTGTGGATCCTGGTACCTAAACAGGCCAGCCCCAGGATGGGTAACCCTGATCAGAGGGCTGGGACACACCCTACAGTTTAGATAAAAGAGTCTTTCTCCTGCAGTGGATGTGGGTTCTACAAGACAGCAGGCACCACAGTGTCCCACACCAAAATCAAGTATAAACCAGCCGGTTCCTGAGAGGTACTTAGTTTTTAATCGCTTCGGGATAAATCTACAGGGTTAGCCATTTTTGTCCGCCCGGGGAACGGCAGAAACCGAGTGCTTCCTTTCTACCCAGTCTCACACACACAGGCTGCCTCCCACGGACATCAGATTTACAAAGACTGAGGAGGGGTAGAAATGTGAGCGCTGGACGCTACCCACGTGACCTCAGGCAAGGAGAAAGAGGAACTCAGTTGGGACTCTGCAATAAATGAATCTCTTACCGTGACTGACCATTCCAAACAGGCTCACTAGAGATCTCATTTCACAGTATCACAGTAATTTGTTTTATCTTGTTTTGTTTTGTTTGTTTTGGGTGTAGCTTTTAGTCAGCTCAGACTTTGAAGGGTTTCTCAGGAGATCAAAGCTGGAAGCGTTGCATGCCTGAGTCCCACTACAGACCTGTGATGATGTCCATCACACAGCCAGGAAAGATACAGAGTCAGGAGGGAGAGTACAAGAGGGGGGGGGGGGTGACTCAGCCTCCCGAGCTCCTGCTGGATCCTGCATCTGAGTGTGTGTAGACAGAACAGTTGAGGCCTTAAGTCCTTATTAAAAGGTCAACTTTGAAGTGTTTAACTTTTAACATTACTTATTGCTATTGCTGCTGTCATCTCTGTAAATTTAAAAATATATCTTGGAATTTCCTAGGCACGCACTAAGTCCTAGTACAGGACTTACTTGAAAGTCTAAAGATTTTACAATAACTTAGGTCACCAAACTATAAAAGTAGGGTTTTGGGGAGGGAAGTGGTATAGAAGAAAAATAATAACCCCTTTCTCTGCTGTTGCTAGGATGAGAGTTAAGTATTTGCAAACTTTTGGGAACATTTTTTTCTTTATGATTTTGGCCAGGTTCCGCTCAGATGGTGGGACATGGCTGTCACCTGAAAAGTGGCTCACGCTCTCTCGATCACTAAGGATGCACTCGGTTTTGTAAAGCTCTTATGACAACTGTAGCCTCTGATCACAGGACCTTCCAGACTGCTGCCTCTGCCCCTCAACAGGCAGCAACTCCAAAGAAACCTTGTTTGTAGACTTCGCACTTGGCACAGGCAGAAGAACTGGCCGTTTGATTTACAAATAGAGTCAAGGCTATTTTTAAGTTGTGTAATGAGCATACAGAAGAACGAACCTTTCCTCAACTTTTAAAATAAACATCTGCTGCCTCACCTGACATCTGTCCTCACCAAATAGCTCTGGAGAATCAGTGACCAGAAAAACTAGAGTACATTTGGAAATAAAACTAGATCCAAAAATCTCCCTCTTAAAAAAAAAAAAAAAAATTTTCCACTATGTATCTTGCCCAACTTAATATTTGAGGCTGAGGCTTAATATCTTTGACAGTTCTTTGCTATGCAGACATGTGCAAAAATAAACTTACATTTATCCACACTGTTACATTTCTTACCTCCTTACTAGTTTGTTAAATATTCTCTCATTATGAAGAAAAGTATTTTATCTCCAGATAAACTACAAAAAGATGACCATTTCCCATCACAAATCTGTGGGAGATAGAACTTATAAATACAGTGTTTCTCTTTGACAGTTTAATGTAGTTTTGGCAACAAAAACAAAAGCAAATAAACGGAGTCAATACAGAAACTATAAGTTTGTTATAGTCTCTTCTAACCCCTCCTTTCTTCTCTTACATACTCTTGGGTTGTTTTTTTTCCTCTCCTGATTCCCCTGGCTTATAAATATCTCAATAACTATGACATTCCTACATGTTCCATGTATATGGCTCAGTGAGATAAGATCAAACAGAAGCCCACTAAAGATAAATTCAAATGAAAGTTCAACACCGATAGAAAAGCCAGCGTCGGGCAGGGTCCTGACTTATAAGCACGGAGCACTCACTACGGCAGGCAGGCCGTCCACAGCCTGCAGACCAAACTTGGCCCACACTTTTGTGTAAGTTCATGAACTAAAAATGGTTTTCCATTTTTAAACAGATGGGTCAGGGAGAACGATCTTCCACTGTTAGTCAGAGGCTGACAGACCTTCAAGTCGTTCACTCGTTTATCTACGGCTGCCTCAAAGCTATAAGGTAGTGTTCGGTAATTGCAATAAAGGCAGAGGTCTTCAGCAAAAGCTACATTTACCCTTTCCAGGAACAGACTGTCATCCCCCTGTGGTGTGGTGCACTATGGGAAGACTCCCTCCTCCTCCCTTAAAGAATGAGGTTGAATGTCCACGAAAGCCAACAACACAGAGAGGACATGTTTGTGCTCAGAAGGCAGTAGGAGTCTCCATGTCTGCCCCTGGGAAATGCAAAGAGAGACAGCTACCTAACTGAGAAATGTCACTGTATGTCAGGGATTGTGACCGATGCTCTAAAGCAACGTATTAACAACAAAAGAAGACACAGTGAAATTAAATTCAATAACACATCTTACTTAGCCTAGTATGTTCAAAATACTTTTGTCAAGCATTTTTATTTAAAGTTATGAGTTTAATGCTTTTTGGTAGTAGTATTTAAAACCCAGTATGTACTTACAGTTATTATTAGTTATTATTATTGTATGTATTGTATGTATTAGTTATTGTTATTATTATTATTAATAATCACTGCATGTAACTAATGGCTCCCACATTAGATGGTACAGTGCCAAAAAGTATCTCATGTAGTCCTCACAACAGCACCACTCAGTAGCAACCGTTGCTGTGTGAGTCAAGAGAGTGCACTTTCAGTGTAGCTTCACAACTCCCACTTTGACCCCCTGTGCCTCCTGATAGGATGGCACGGGCCCAGGATTATTCCCCCAAACAGTCATTACAACATAATGGCACAGAGTCTGGCACACAATAAATATTTAAAATCCTGAATATAATGAATGTCTTCTCTATGTTCCTTAAGAGATTTAACACATATTCCGACACAATAATGCCAAAGTATTCTGTAGCTACCTGCTCATAAGCACAACTCCCTACCTCTGCCTGCTACAAGGAAGCTACAGCATATTCTAGAAGACACTCCTCTCTGCTTAGACCAATTTCTTCACCACTCGGTCTAGCTTTTAGATTTTAATTCATGAATCATTTCCTTGAACTAAAAGTCCCACAGACCTGCCCACCAGGTACCCACCGCTGTTCCCTCACTAGATCTTGGAGCTATTTCACCCAGGGCCTGGCAGGCAAGCCAAGGGGGGTGGATGGGTAGTGACAAACACCATGTGCTTCCTCTCATCTGGGTGATTGTGTGTATGTATGTATACATACATACACATGCACATATACATACACATACACATATACATACACATGCACATACACATATAAATACACATGCACATACACATATACATATGCATACATACACATACATGAATGACATGAAAGAAAGGAGACAACCAGAAGTGGTGGGACGGAGAGAGGGAGGAACAACAGAGAAGGGAGGGGACATGAGCAAGTACATGAGAGATGTTTATGAAAATGTCACCGTGAAATACGTCATTTTGCACAAGCAATATACACTAATAAGTTCCTAGAACTTTCCTAGGAAAACAGTAAAAGAAAGAGCAAGATTCGGACTACTCCAGCCCTCCCCCTCTGTCATGTCACTACACTGTTATATGATTGTTATCTTGACCCTGACCAAAATAGGATGAGTCAAAATGATGACTCAGAACGCCACCTCATACACCAACAACCACGGTGGGAGTAAACTCATCACATCCCCTTATGCCTCAGAGGAGGCACAATGACATCACAACCAGCCCTTTACACACACACACACACACACACACACACACGTGTGTACACACATATACACAAGCATGCACACACAGGCACACACAAGCACATATGGACACACACACACACACACATCCCTCCCTTTTCCAAGTTCTCACAACCCAGCAGCAGCCCATCTTAGGACACCACCAGGGAATGGCTCAGCATGTTTTCCTTTTTGACATTCCCCTCCCTGGCCCCACCTTCCTAGAAGAAGGTAGCCAGCTCTACACGATTTAGAGGAGGGTGGGGACTATGGCAAAGTCCTTCTAAAATCCCACTGTGATTTTATGCTTCTTTCAGAAATATTTCTTGCCTTGTCAATTTTCTCTTTCATCAAATGAAAAAAAAAAAAAAAAAAAAAAAGCCGTGCTGGGGTGGGAATACACACCTGTAATCTCAGCTCTCAGAAAAAGAGGCAGGAGGATCACAAGTTTGAGGTCAGCCTGGGCTACCTTGAGAGACTCTGTCTAAAAGAACTAAAATAAACTTCCTGCCCAGGCCTGTCTTTTCTCGTGCCTGGCTTTCTGGGATGTCACACCACCCTCCACCCACCCGTGTCCACCCTACCCGTGCCTTCCATTCCTCGTGCACACTTGGGCCATCCCGGTCATGGTCTCGTGTGTTGCATCTCTTGTGCAGCTCAGATGTTCTTGCTATCTTACGTTCTATGAGTCTTGATGAAAACAATACCTTAAATTCTTTTCCCAGATACAATTTTAAAACCACCTGGCTGGCACCCCAGACTCACTCACTCCCAGAGAAGACGGAATGAAGAGTGTTCTCAGAAAACACACACAGACACTGCTACAGCAGTCAGCCTCCAGGCTGCTACGGCGAGTCAGCTCATTCCTGCAGTGGGCCCTTCCTTCCCATCTCTAAAGTGCGATAACAGTTCCCAGCAAACACCGACTACACCCTAGCCAAGGAGGGGGCTGTGAATGGGCGTCTGTAGCCCTCAAAGGGAGGAGATAATGGCGTCATGGCAGAGAGAGAGAGAGAGAGAGAGAGAGAGAGAGAGAGAGAGAGAGAGAGAAGCGCTGTTGGCAAACTTTGGTGCATTTCATCTGCACACATGGGGAGGAAGCATAGCTCCCATACTGGATGTGAGACTAGAACTGGCCCAGTCTTTCAAGTTACATATTTTATTTAAAGTAATAGGTACGCTAACATTACATCTATTCATGGACTACAGTGTAAGAAAGTTTTAATGCTTGTATAGATTGTGTCCATTTTAAATCGAGGATCAAATATTTATCAACACTTTACAACATTCAAAATCATTTTGTAGCTTTTGGGGGGGGACAGGGTTTCTCTGTGTACCCCTGACCATCCTGAAACTCACGCTGGTCTGACCAGGCTGGCCTTGAACTCAGAAATCTGCCTGCCTCTGCCTCCCGAGTGCTGGGATTAAAGGCATGTGCCACCACTGCCTAGGCCCTTTTGTTTTTTTTGTTTTTTTTTTTTTTTTTACATCTTTAAGTTATGGGTGTCTCTGTGTGTGTCTGTGTGTGTGTGTCTGTCTGTGTGTGTGTGTACCCATGTGTCATTGGACCTGTATGTAGATAGAGGATGGCACTCTCTTTGTCACGTGTGGGTGAGGCTCAAGGACCAAGGATTTCGGGCCTGGCCGCAGCATCTTTACCTGCTCACCCGTCTAACTGGCACCTCTTGCAGCTTTTGATGAGCAATGTGTTCTGCTACACCTGGTCACTCTGCTAAGAGAGCGCACCCCAGAGCTGCTGCTTCCTCTCATCGATCTATAGCATAGTGCCCCCAGTCCACCTCTCTGTGCTCTCTTGGGGAGGGTAGAATTCAGTCTCTGTCTTTGGTTGCTTGGTTTTTGAGAGTGTTTTGTTTTGTTTTGTTTGTTTGTTTGTTTGTTTGTTTGTTTGTTTGTTTTGAAAGAAAAGTTTCTGTGTAGCCCTGGCTGTCCTAAAACTCACTCTGTAGATCAGGCTGGCCTCAAACCCAGAGATCCACCTGCCTCTGCCTCTGCCTCTGCCTCTGCCTCTGCCTCTCTGCCCCTCTGCCCCTCTGCCCCTTTGCCTCTGCAAGTTCTGGGCTTAAAGGTAAAGGCCACCATTGCCCGGTGAGTTTGATTTTTTTTTTTTTTGGTTTTTTTTTTGTTTGTTTGTTTGTTTGTTTTGTTTTTCAAGACAGGGTTTCTCTGTGTAGCCCTAGTTGTCCTGGAACTCACTCTGTAGACCAGGCTGGCCTCCAACTCAGAAATCTGCCTGCCTCTGCCTCCCAAGTGCTGGGATTACAGGCGTGCGCCACCACACCCGGCTGAGTTTGATTTCTTGAAACAAGGTAACCCATTGAAAGTCTTGACACTGTAACCCATACTGGCCTCAAACTCATGGCAATCCTCCTGCCTCAAGCCTCCCAAGTTCTGAGATTGCAGTGCACACTCGCTCAGCTTTGCTCTTTTAATTCCAGTATTCTCCCTCCTCCCACTCCTACCCTTCATTCATCCATGGACTGTTAAATTAAAGAAACGCCTTTGGGAGCATGAATGTTTTAGCATTATAAAACCAATCTAACGAAATATAAAGGCTCAACAGTAACCCAGCCCAAATCCTTCCGGGATCTGCTTTCTATTTCCACCACAGCCCTTCAGTGAGTCATGAGAACAGTGACTCACTCAGCATTAGATGGGCAACGCATGTTTAACTTGAAGTTTAAAAAATTAGCGTGTTTACCCTCAACCTCACTCAATCCCTGATTCACAACCAAACCCCAGAACATGCTGTTTCTCTGCTAAAAGTTAACACCAAGGCTTGAGGTCGGGAGATACTTAAAAAGCAAGCAGAGACTGGGGAGGGGCCTTCTCTCAGAAGTCCGTGAGTCATCAAGCTTGCCAGGGCTTGCCTCTCACTGGCATTCCGAAGCTTGGTCAAGCAGACTTTGGGAGACACTGGCAGGCAGTGTTCACAGTCTGAGAATCATCTGTGCTGACGGTGACACAGACGCAGGTTCTGGCCCTTCGCCGAGTCCGAAGGGCTGCCGTGAATGTACACTTTATAAATGCAGTTCTCACCCTAAGAAGCACGGGGTCAGAATCTAGGTCTCTGCTATTCCCTGACCAGTTCTCTCACCTCTTCTCAGCCGGTCCATCAGGAGCCACTCTACCTGAGAACACTGGCACAGGACTCAGGTGGTTTTCAGCTTCACTAGCTTTTTATTTTTCTTCCTTATGAGAAGAATCAACATCTGTAAGTATATTCTAGGTCTTGGACATAGCTTGTGCGTATACTGTGAGAGTTTTCTAGGGGACAGAGGGAAGAACCTTGCACTATTTGGAGAAGTAGGATCCATTTCCAGCTTTGCCAGCAACAAGCAATTTGACTTTGGGCAGCGCCCAGACACCAGGCTTCTCTTAGCCACAAATTAGGTCACTGGGTTGACTTAACTCCAATGTCCCCTTCCAAGTCCAAAACTCTATGGTGACCACAATTAAGTTCAGAGAAAAGGTGGCATCGCATCTTCCAATTCTTTTGTGATTGCTGTTATTGTCCATTTTGTTTCGTTTGAGGACAGTCTTGTTATGTAGCCCAGGCTGCCCTCAAACCCCATCTTTCTGTTTCAGCCTTTTAAATGCTGAGATTACAGGTATGTATTTTACCAGGTCTAACTCAATTCGCAGTTCTTTAGATCCACATCAGGTCTAACACACTGCGAGTCTAATACACTGCAAGCAAGTCTGAAGATGATCTGGAGCAGTGGCTCTCAACCTGTGGGTCTCAACCCCTTTGGGGGTCAAATGACCCTTTAACATGGGTCGCCGAAGACCATCAAGGAAACACAAATATTTATATTACAATTCATAACAGTAGCAAAAAGACAGCTATAAAGTAGCGAGGAGAATAATTTTATGATTAGAGATCAGCACAACATGAGTAACTGTACTAAAAAGTCAAAGCATCAGGAAGGTTGAGAACCGCTGCTCTAGAGAAGGGTAAGTGTAATACACCTCCAGTCTCTGCAACCCAGACAGAGCCAACCTCGGGCTCAGGCCTCACCAGTCACTAACTGACTTACTTGTCAGGAAAACTGGATGTCTCCTTTTATTTCTGAGTGTCTGTTTCATTCATTTGTAGATATTAAACAGTGTCCTCAGTATTATAAGCAAACAGTCCTTAATGTACTCGACCCTAACTAACTCAACGGTTCCTGATAAGTGCTTTAAGCATTTCTTCTTAGCCTGGTGGAGGTGGCGCACGCCCTTAGTCCCAGCACTCGGAAGGCAGAGATAGGCACGTATCTGACTTCAAGGCCAGTCTAGTCTACACAGCAAATTCCAGGACAACAAGTGCTACCCAGAGAAACTCTGTCTCAGACAGACAAATACATACATACAAACATACATACATACATACATACATACATATATACATACATACATGGATTCTTCATTTAATCCAATAAACATATAATCATGTAAAGTGAGAAACCATTATTTATCAGATAATGAAACTAAAGCCTGCAGGAGTCCGCATGTCCCACAGCCAATGAAAACACCTGATGTCGTCGGTCCTTTACCCTCAGGATCCACCCCTACGAATATCTATCCCACACAACGGCAACAATGTGCGAATGAAGAGCCTACGCCACTTAAAAGTAATTCTCGTGTAAGTACAGGCTTAGACTGAGCTCTTCATGCAGAATTGCCTGTACGAACCTGCCCTGGGATCCTCCTACACACTACACTAATTAATGTACTTTCACCAAATCCGTGGGACAGATCTTGATCTACACAGATGAAAGGTACATTTGACAGCATTGTCTCCACCAAAGGGACCATCCTTACAGAGATGGGTGGCTTTTTTTTTTTTCATTTTTTAGCTAATACCTCAAATATGTAAAATTCCCCTTCTTTACAATGATAGAAAATTAAAAAAAAAAAAAATCTTCCATACTCAAAGAGAAAACTATTAGGGGTGAGATTTTTAAATTTTTAAAAAGGGTTTTTTTTTTTTTTTTTTTTTTTGGTTTTTTTGAGACAGGGTTTCTCTGTGTAGCCCTGGCTGTCCTGAAACTCACTCTGTAGACCAGGTTGGCCTCGAACTCAGAAATCCGCCTACCTCTGCCTCCCAAGTGCTGGGATTACAGGCGTGCGCCATCACCACACGGCCTTAAAAAGGTGTTTTTATTTCATGCATGTGTGCCTGCATCTGTGTATGTGCAGCCCATGCATGCACATGCCCACAGAGTCCAGAAGAGGGAACGAGGTGCCCTGGAACTAGATGTATAGATGGTTATGAGCGGCCCAGTGTGAGTGGTGCCAGGGACAGAACTCAGGTCCTCTGCAATAGCGGCAAGTGCTCCTAACGGCTGAGCTGCCTCTCCAGCCCCAGGGCTTCCTCCTTGAAAAACCAAATCAACAGATTCTAGTCACTCTCCAGAGTGAAGCGCAAAATCAAAAGCCTCACCAGAAGATACAGATGCAGAGACTATCTCATCCCAGTATTGCAATGAGAAGGCAAAGAACAGAGGCAGGAAGGAGCATGTATGTGAGTTCAAGGACAGCCTGGTCAACATCTTGATCGCTAGGCCAGCCAAGGAGATAGTTATCTATAAGGACGCTGTCTCTAAGAGACCAAATAAAGACACTCGCCAGAGGTGCTCAGGCAGGTTCCCAAATGTTTCAGTTGGCATCTTCAGTTTAGCCTTTTTTTTTTTTTTTTTTTTTTTTTTTTTTTTTTTTGAGACAGGGTTTCTCTATGTAGCCCTGGCTGTCCTGGAACTAACTCTATAGACCAGGCTGGCCTCGAACTCAGAAATCCGCCTGCCTCTGCCTCCCGGAGTGCTGGGATTGCAGGTGTGAGCCATCACCGCTCGGCGATAGTTTAGCCTTTTTTTTTTTTTTTTTTTTTTTTTTTTCACATGCACTGGTGTTTTACCTGCATGTATGTCTGTATGAGGGTGTCAGGTCCCCTGGAACTGACGTTGCAGACTGTAACTGACACACGGGTGCTAGGAACTGAACCAGGCTCCTCTGGAAGAGCAGCCTGTGCTCTTACCCTCTGAGCCATCTCTCTAGCCTTCCCTTTTCTCCCACCCACAGGTTTGTTTGTTTGTTTGTTTGTTTTTAACCGGGTTTATTTGGAACTGGTGGCAGAAATTTCTTTGGCTGAGGGAAAGGTTATTGTTTGTTATTTGAAGTAAATTTTGTTTGAAAAAAAAAATAGGGGACAGTTACAAAAGAAAAGTTCTAGGTGAAGAAGGGAACAAGAAACAAAGGTTAATTTCAAGGACACAAAGGAGAACCAAGCAGCGGAAGAGGGAGGCTCACTCTTCACCCACGGGGAGAGGCCACGCCTCTCCTCCCAGCACGGCACCAGCTCAGATCGCAATGTGTTTGCTTATGAAGGAAAGTAAAACCACGAGCTGCGGAGACGAAGGTCAGGAAGATAAAGATGTGAAAAACATACTGAAAAGCTGAGCTCTGCAAGGCTTAGGGGGAATCTTTTTCTAAAAGACTGCTATTCATACACACCATCAGATCACACACCCCCATATATGTGAGAAAAATAAATTGTTCCATGAAAATAATCCCGTCCTCTTCTGCCTCTAATAAGGTCTATTCTTGTTTTAGGGCTTGAAGGCACATGCCTAGAGGCCTAGCACTTGGAAAGCTGAGGCAGGAGGATCGAAAGTTTAACGCTAACTTCAGCTACAGAATGAGTTAAAGGCCAGCCTGGGATAGATGCGACCTGTCTCAAAACACACCACACACACACACACACACACACACACACACACACACACAAACACACATTAAATTAAATTAAATTAAATTAAATTAAATTAAATTAAATTAAGGCCCACCCAGAAAAATTTAAATTAAGCAAACTGTGTAATCTGGATGTTAATAATAGTAGTGATAGTATTTCTGATGCAAATGAAGCTAGAAATACATTCTTACACTGTGGCACACAAGCCTGGCCCAGGGACTTTTCTAATCACTCAAAAGCATCCTTCTTATCTCCGCTGGACGGTAACTCTCTTCTAAAACCAACCTTTTCATGAGGGAATTGATGAACTAATCAGACTGAAAATGAACTTATTTGAACGTATGTGATGGGAAAATACAAAACACAAATTCTATAAAGATTCAGGCTCTGGAGCCGTCTCGTCCGTCAGCATACTGTCAGGACTGCAGAAGCCAGAAAAAGCAAAGGATGTGAGGAGAGGGAAGCTTCCTTGAGCCCTAGCATTACAGGAAGCATCTGCTCAGAGAACAATTAACAGCCTCCGACTGTACAGTAAGACGCTCCTTTCAAAGCCGGAGAGTGCTTCTGGCAATGTGAGCTTCAGTGGCCTGATGCGTCAACAGAATGGAGAGACTCCCAGGGGGAGCTGTATTTTCCCACTTTCCTTTTTAAAGATCCATTCCAGTCCAGGGCAGGTCTTCCCATATAACCTTGAACATATCGGGGCATACCCCCTCCAAAGTTAAAAACGAAATCTAATAGCATTAAAACCAAGCCATAATATGCAACCCTAATGCAGTTGCTATTTATTAAAGAGGAAAGTAATAAAGAAATGTGTGGGAAAGGGCAGAATTCTAAAATAAGAGTGTAGGCTTAGAGGGGTGGCTCAGCAGGTAAGAGAAGTAGCTTCCAGAGGACCTCGGTTCAATTCGCAGCAACCACGGGATGGTTCACAACAGTCTTCAGCAGCAGTTATAAGGGGTCTGATGCCCTCTTCTGGTCCCCTCAGGTACTGCATATACGTGGCATGCATATAAACATGCAGGCAAATACTCATGTCCATAAAATAAAATAAAGTATAAGTAAATGTCCAAGCAACGCCCAACTATTTGTCAAAATCATTCACGTTTTTCTGGACCTGTACATTCCAGGAAAACTGCCATCAAAATCATAAACTCTGGTTGAATAAATAACAAAGGTGAAATTGCTTATGCATTATTGCCTTTGATTTGATGCTCACTCCAGTGTTTCCTTAGCTACTACCATAGACAAGGGCTTGCTCGCTTTCAGAAATGGTAAGTCCAGGAATTCAAGGTAAGGCCTGTCCCTGTGTGTGAAAGGACATGGCTTCTGTATCTGCTTCTGTATGGCCAGCACTCCTGCCAGCAGCTAGTGCGTAACAGATGCCTACTAGGACTACATCCTAGGAGATTTTAACTTGATAACTGCACAAGATGGACAGTCACATCACCTCCGTTGTGCTGATGAGGAATCTGATGCTCAGAACAGTTGGGGACCTCCTTAGGACCACAGTAGCTCTAGAAGCCAAAGTCACCAGCAAGCTCCAGGTCTATGAGAGGTCCCATCTCAAAATAAGGTGGAGAGTGGCCAAGCAGATGACTCAGGGCTTGTGCTCTCCCCTGCACACATTCATGTACGCACGTGCACACACATTCATACACACACACACTCACACATACACAAACACACTCATACACACTCACACACACATTCATACACACACATTCATACACACACATTCATACACACACTCACACACATACACATACACACATTCATACACACACACTCACACATACACATATACACATTCATACACACTCACACACACATTCATACACACACATTCATACACACACTCATACACATACACACATTCATACACACACACTCACACATACACATATACACATTCATACACACTCACACACACATTCATACACACAGTCATATACATACATACATTCATACACACACATACATATACACACATTCATACACACTCACACACACATTCATACACATACACACACAGTCATACACGTATACACATTCATACACACACACTCACACACATACACATATACACATTCATACATGTACACACATTCATACACACACACTCACACACATTCATACACACACAGTCACACACATACACATATACACATTCATACACATACATACACACATTCATACATGTACACATACACACACACATTCATACACACACACTCACACACACACATTCATACACACATTCACACACATTCATACACACACTCACACACATACACACACACACATTCATACATACACTCACACACATTCATACACACACATATTCATACACACACTCACACACATATACACACACTCACACACATACACACACACTCACATTCACACACACATTCACACACACTCACACACATACACACACATTCATACATACACTCACACACACTCATACACACACACTCATACACACACACTCACACACATACACACACACTCACACTCACACACACTCATACACACACACATTCATACACACACACTCACACACATACACACACATTCATACACACACACTCATACATACACACACTCACACACACACACACACACACACACCAGACGTTAAGGACCAATCTGCATTTCCTCCCCAGGGAAATAACTGCTCTGGCTGCCTTGGCTTCCACAGTGGAGAAGAGCCAGCCAGAACACACAGGACCCTTTTCCAGATTCCCACCTTAAAGTCCCCTATCCAGCCAGTCAACTTCCTGTAGAGAAAGAGTCACAGATGTGCATACACTTCTATCTCACTTGAGAATATCTTTTTTTTCTTTTTTTATGCTGGTAAAGGACAAATTTTTATATAAGAAATTATTGTGAAATCCCATCCATCCTGCATTATATGACTTAAAAACAAATAAATAAACAAATAAGCAAATAACGTAGCAGTAGAGGAATTTACACCTCAGTGTCTGGTATAAATACATATATATACATATATATGTATATGTATATATACACATATATTTGCTTTTATTGACAAATACTTAACAAGTTGCACAGACTAGATATATGTGTTCTTGTAATCAGGAAAAAAGCAGACTATATATCCATTTTAATGGAAAAATGTGTTTTGTGTATTAATAATGCCTAGGTTTAATTTTCCCTTAATAGTAGAAAGTACGAAATAAAAAGATATTACTGGGGCCAGATTACAACTCAAGCTTGAGTCTCAAAAAACCAAAAAGAAAAAGAAGAAGAAGATGAAGAAGGAGGAGGAGAAAGAGGAGGAGGAGGAGGAGGAGGAGGAGGAGGAGGAGAAGAAGAAGGAGAAGAACTCAAGCTTGAAGCAAAAGGTGTTGATTCTCTATAATGGTCTGACACTTTTTTCACGTGGCACCTCCTCCCACACGCTCATCACTTCTAAGCTATCGGAGCTTATTTATTTGTTTGGATTTTGTTGTTGCTGCTGCTGTTGTTGTTGTTGTTGTTCTGTAAAACTGAATTATGCCACCCTCCTTTCCTTCCCACTGCATCCAATGACCGAGGCGTTCTGTGAGGCACACACTCGCCTGCATTTCCCACCCTCCTGGCCATCTGTATGTGAGCAACGGTGCCAAGCACTGTTTCCAGACCAGACCCACAGACACCTCCCACGCAGGAAACTCCGGATGTTCTTCCCCTGCAGTCTGAAGTGAGGCAGCCACACACGGAAGCAATCTGGCCCTTTGTCCACTTGGCGGAACACTCAGGGACAATATCAGACTTCGCAGGTGTTAGAATCAAACAGGCACTGTGGAAGTCAGCGCAGACTCGTTTGTGAGCCTCTGCCGTGTTGCCTAGCCCATGGCTCTGGTACCGTATTCCCAGTATGGCTGTTAGACAGTGCAGCTCATCTTACCTCTGTAAAAGACTCCTTCTGTTTCCAGGATGGAGCGCGATTTGTTGGAAGCTATCTTGAACACCTGAGCCTTTACAAGGACATGTGGAGGGCTATTTTCCAGGAGATCCACCCCAATAGTCATATTTGATCCGGGTCTGATGATCCCTGGGGCTGTCACCAGAAAGCGGGACCTAAAGAGATACCACAGAAGAAAAGCAAGGTCTCTTATTCACACACACACACACACACACACACACACACACACACACATTCCACTGTCCTCACTCTCTGAAAGGGCAGGGGGTCTCCGCGCTGCTCCACTACGGGATTTACAGTGAACGTGGTGCCCCTGCTATTTAGGAAGGCCATAAAATGCTACAGAAACCATAATTCCTCAAACAGTTCAAATGCACAGGAGCCAGAAGGGACCTTGAGGCGTGCAGAAGTCACTGCAAAATGCAAGTCCCCAAGCCTCATTAGAGATGACTGCATCTCCACGTTATTTTCTTAGGAAGCACGCGGTGTGTTTCGAGGGACACACACACACACACACACACACCTAGATTTATGATTCAGACTGCTCGACTCTTCATACTTAGCTATACACCCAAGGAAAAGCAGGAGGGGAAATCATCTAACTAATCCCATTAATTGAAATCACCACCTGAAAATAAAATACCAGCAATGAAGTCTCCAGGTTAGGAAGCATGAAAGTCCCCCCAAGGAGGCCAGGTGTGGTAACCACTGAAAACTGAAGTAGGACTGACTGCCCAGGGTCCCTCAACCTGAGCTACAAATGAGCACGCACACACACACACACACACACACACACACACACTAACACACACACACACAAATAATGATTTCTTTCCTGAAAAAAAAAACACTTAAGAAATGGAGAGCTTTATAGTCTAATTTTTGTTAGTCTTCCTACAGTCTCTGATATAGTATTCTCGTCATACTCTGGTCACCTCAGTCACACTGACAGTGTCACAATGGAAACATCCAGTTTAGAAAAGAAAAAAAAGTCTCTGAAAAAAAGAGGTACATTATTGAGAAGCAACAAGTCGCGAGGCAAAAGGCAGAGCAGCGTGAACTACAGCTAGAACGACATTCTTTGACAAGTTGTCGCAGCAGAAGGACCCCAAAGAAAGCCCCCTGGTGGGTCCCACACGCCGCGCACCCCCTGCGCGGGCGCCCTCCAGCCCGCGCTCCTACCCGGGGGCGGCCAGCGCGACCGCGCACACGCAGAGAAGGTGGGCAGCGCTCAGGAGCCTCCGACCGCGCATCTCGGCGTCTGCCCGTGGGGTCTGCAGCCCGCCAAGTGCGCGCCCTGCAGGGTGTGGCTGGCCACCTCCTTGCCCTGGCCTGTCCCGCTTCACACCAGGGTTTAGCAATCTGAAATGGGCGCGCCTAAAAGCAGAGGGATCTAAATTGAGACTTGATGGCTCCACCCATCCCGCTGCATCACAATGGCGCTTCTGGCTTCTCCCCGGCTAACGTCGCGCGTCCGGAGGTTGAGAAAAGCGGTCTCTGCTCGCGGTGGCCACAACCTGGCCCCACCTTCCCTGCGCCCCGGGGAGAACAGAGGGCGCCCACTTCCTCGGCCACCGGGAACCTGGGGTTTGTTTACTCTAGCGCTCTACCAGCGATGCCCCGGAGTGGATCAACAGGCCCATCCTTGTGAGCGGCAATCCGCGGCAGCTATGTGAAGTGGAAAAAAATCAATCATTGTCCTCCAGACGATGAGTCAGAAGTTTAGGAAAATGGCAAGCGTTCGCGTGCCTGTACACACACACACACACACACACACACACACACACCGGTGGGTATATATTGGTAATTACTGTATATGTATAAAAACGGGGGGGAAACCCTTCTTGAGATAAAAGTTGATGTATACTTAACTCCCTAAGAAAATGTTATGGTTTCTCTAATTTTAAAAGGGGTGCCTACCCCTGAATATGATCTCAGCACCTATTTTTTTTTTTTTTTATTTAAAAAGAGAGAGAGGGAAAGGAGGGGAGGGAGAAAAGGAGGGGGGACATAGTGGGGTGGGAATTCTGGCACAAGTAAAAAGTTAGGTGATGCCACTTGAAACTCAGAAGCAACTGCTTAGGAAAATGATTCTATTCTTGTAATTATCATATTTTCTGCCAAAAGTGCTCATTAGAATCGTGAGTTTGTGACAATTTGTCAGAACACTGGGAGGATCCCGAGAGAAGTGTGGCTCTGGTAATGAGGGTGGCCAGAGAGCCCGGCACTCAATGATCACTGCCCCTCTGAACCCAGGTTTTCTGAAGCTGCTTCCCTCACTCACACCCTGTTTGGCACCACCCCTGTCTTCAGATGACTGGGTTTCACCATGACTACCCCATAAAAGCAGGGAACTGCCAAAGACTAGGAAAACAGGCACACTCGGCCCCTGAGGACTTAAACTTTCTCATTCCCAAAAGGTATTTTAGATACTGACGGTTTAGTTTGGAACAAAACGCAACTAGAGAAACGTTGAATGTTTTAGCTGTCTGCTTAACTGGGGGGAAGTGGCACCTAGATGGTGTGGGCTTAGGAGCACAGGAATTGCTTTCCTCCCTTCCTGCCCCGGCCTTGTTCGTCCTGCTGAACGTCTGAAGATGTCCCTTGTGTCCTGCTCTAAGGGCAGCCTATTGTTTTAGCGGTCATCTTCCTGTGCAAGTGGGACTTGGGTTTGGTGAGAAGGGTCTGAGTGTGCCCTGGGGAGCAGCTGGTTCTTGGCACAGCTGTTACCGCTAGACTGGTCTCCTCGGCTCCCTGGTACAGGGGGGAGGAGGGACAGGTTCCAGTGTGGGCAACGAGCCAAGTTCTAAATCCGTGTTTGTCACACTCCAGTGTGTGTGGGAGTCACATCAAGATGTGGATGTTGATTCAGCCGGTCCCGGGTGGAAACTGCAAGCCTTCTTTCCATCCACAGACAGTAAGTAGTCCATAGAGTCTCCAGGTAGGGGCAATCAGGGACACTCTAATGATCAAAAAATTGGAATAGCTGAATTACTTCATAAGATTTGATTTCATAGTAATTGACAAGAAGTGCAGTCAGGGACTCCAAAATATAACATTGCATTCCAAGATTAATAGAAAAGATTAGAACCAACGGGGTCATTTCACTGTGCATTTTAGGTTGCTTTAACCTCCAGGTTCATGTCTTCCTCATCACAATACACTTTGGTAACAGACCCAGCCTCACAGAGATGTAGGCATTAGCCCTATTACAAGGAAGAATAGACTCAAAAAAGGGGGGGAGAGAAAAAAGATTAGGGCTGTGAGGTGGGGTGCACGCCTTTAATGTCAGCACCCTGGAGGCAGAGGCAGGCGAATCTGAGTTTGAGGCCAGCCTGGTCTATGCAGTCAGTTCCAGGACAGCCAAGGCTATACACAGAGTAACCCCATCTTTGGGGAAATAAATAAATTTAGAAGAAGCTTCAGAAATTCAAAACCTTGGTAATAGAAAGCTGAAAAGTGCAAAAAAAAAAAATAATTTTAAAAGCCCTTACTGCAACACGCAGGTGGGCTCCGTGCCAAAGGCTGGCATTCCTAACTCAAGGAAAGACCGCAGCCCTCAGAAGCCTCTGAGCCGGTTGTGGATTTGGAAAGACACGATTCTCCCGGGTAGGTCAGGAGGACAGAGGATCGGCGTGCACTGCGGTAGAGCCCAGGCGCTGAAGAGCGTCCCTCCAGCTGTGTGGTTAGCACTTGGACATCCTTGCAATCGTGGAAACTGGCCCTGCACCTGCGCCACGCTCAGGACTGCGGTCTTCTCCCCAGCACCAACACACTTGGAAGACAACTCCCAGCTCCACCATTAGCCACCCAGGGAGCGTGACCGGAGGATGAGAGAAGCCGTCTGCCTCACAGACTGCAAAGCTAAAGAGGCCCCTGATTCATAAAAGGGAAACTATTGAAGTGAAGACAGCTCTTACAAACATTGGGCACTTATCCAATCCGGACTCAGCAGCGGCATAAAGCATAGGAAAGGCCAGAGTCCACAGATTGACCCGGTGCGTATAACTCAGTCTCGTGTTCTGAGGACCAGATCCAAGCTGTCCAGCCCCGTGCCTTCCCTGCTTTCTCTCCCTTCTGCCCTCTGGTTTTGCTCTTGCTCTGCTACATTTTAAAAACTCTGTGTTCTTTATTCCTCATCATACATTTACATATGATGTGTGTGCACGTGGTTTCATTGTGAGGCCATTTTCTTTCCTTTTTATTCTTCCTCTGTTTCCTCTTGTCACTTCTCTTCCCTTTCTGCTATACTTACTGTCACATTTTTACTTTATCTTATTGTTTTAAAAACCCCTCACATCCCACGCCTGTAATCCCAGCACTCAGGAGGCAGAGGCAGGCAGATCGCTAAGTTTGAGGCCAGCCTGGTCTACAGAGCAAGTTCCAGGGTAGCCAGGGCTACACAGAGAAACCCTGTCTCAAAAAAAACAAAAAGCCCTCTCACTTCTTTTTTTTTTTTATTTCCCTTATATTTTTTTAAAGATTGTATTTATTATTATTATATTAAGTATAAGTACACTGTCGCTGTCTTCAGACACCCCAGAAGAGGGCATCAGATCTCAGTACGGATGGTTGTGAGCCAACATGTGGTTGCTGGGATTTGAACTCAGGACCTTTGGGAGAGCTCTTAACCGCTCAGTGCTCAGACTCAATGCTCTTGACCACTGAGCCATCTCTCCAGCCTTATTTCCCTTACATTTATTCAGTTCTTCTTTCAAACTCCTGGGAAACTGCAGTTTTTCTTTTTCTTTCTTTTTTTTTTTTTGTTCTTTTCTCTCCCCTATCATATTCTTCTACCTCCCTCCTCTTCTTTCGCCTCCATTTTTCCCCTTTCCACGCATCCTTTCGATATATCATTCATTAGCAGCTTCCACATTTTCCCTAAATAGGTTTTAACCTTGTGGCACATTCTGTGTTAATTTTGCAATGTTTTATTTCATGAGCATTAGTGGTATATTTGGTTTTAACCAATGTAGTGGTTTGCATATGCTTGGCCCAGGGACTGGCACTATTTGGAGGTGTGGTCTTGTTGGTAGAAGTGTGTCACTGTGGGCGTGGGCTTTAAGACCCTCATCCTAGCTGCCTGGGAGTCAGTTTTCCACTAGCAGCCTTCAGATGAAGAGGTAGAACTCTCAGCTCCTCCCTGCACCATGCCTGCCTGGATGCTGCCGTGCTCCCACCTTGAAGATAACGGACTGAACCTCTGAACCGGTAAGCCAGCCCCAATTAAATATTGTCCTTAGAAGAGTTGCCTTGGTCATGGTGTCTGTTCACAGCAATGAAACGCTAACTAAGACAACCCATTGTAAGTAGACTTCTGTACGTTTATATCTTAAACCGTTTGATTTGTTTTCTCCTTTCTGAGTTGTACTGGAGATGGAGCTGTCAAAAATGTGCTGTTCAATAAGAATATAGTTATAAATCCAGAAGAGAACGCTGAACAAATAGCAGTGCAGAAATGCAAGGAGCACAAAAGAACACAGCGGCATGACCCCTCCGACTGCCTCAGGACACTGGATAGGAAGGATGACGGAAGACTTCAAAGTTGACTGGCATGAAAATAGATAAGTTGGGGTGTAATGGCTGAATGAAAAATGTTCCCCGTAGTCTCAGCTACCAGGTCCTCGGTGGTATCTGGGGAGGCGGTGCATACCTGCAGGAGGAAGAACACCCCTAGGGCAGGCTTTGAGAGTTCATAGCCTCACCCACTTCCAGTTCTCTCACACACACACACACACACACACACACACACACACACACACACTTCATGTTTGTGACTGAAGATGTGATTTCTCAGCTTCTTGCTCCTGCAATCATGCCTGCCTCTTGCTACCATGTCCCCCTGCCATGGCCTCTTGTCTATCTGGAATCATAAGCCAAAATAAGCTCTTTCAACAACGTCGCTCTGGCTGTGGCATTTTATCACAGCAACAGAGAAATAATTCATACGCCGGGTCGTTGAGGTGGTCCACTTGTAGCCTGATGACCTGAGTTCAGTTCACCGGAGCCGGTAGAAGAAAACTGACTCTCTCAAGTTGACCTCCGACCTCTACACACATGCCACGAGACCCGTGCGTGTGTGTGCAGACACCCACCACAAATAGAATTTTGTAAAGCTTTTCAGAAGATGGCTTCAGAGAGGCTATAGGCAAGCAAGTGAGTCAAGTCGAGAAATGAAAGTAAGCGGGAACACAGAGGAAAACGTAAAATGGGCAAGGAGTTGAGCACTGGTGAGGAGGTCGCCACAGGTAAGGAACTCAGCAAGGAAAACGAGGTCGCCACAACGTAAATGTTAGAAATGAAACACCAAATGACTCTAGTTCAAAAAGTGGAAAAGCATGGCTGCTCTGGTCCGCAACCCTGAAGCTGAAGTCACCTACGAGACACACTTCTGAGCATGACTGTGCAGTGTTCTGGAGAGGTTTACCTAAAAAGGGACGACACCCGGGCGAGCATGGCTCCGACCCCCCGTAAACTGGGGTCCGAGAGTGAAGGAAAGAAGACAGAGAAGGAAGCCGCTCCGTCAGATTCATCGTCATCAGAATCACCATGGTAACACACCTCAAGATGGCTCTGTGAAGGTGTTCCCAGAAATCCTTTTTTTAATGTTTTTTTTTAATTTTTATTTTCTATATTCTATGTTTACATTCCAAAGGCTTTCCCCTTTCCCAGTTACCCCCCACCATATGTCCCATAATCCCCCCCCCCCCGCTATTCCCCACTCATCCCCCCCCCCCACGATTTCTCTGTTCTGGGTCTACAAAACTGGATCCAATCTTTACAGGCCCAGGGTCCTCTCCTTTCTTCTTCTTGGGAGTCATTTGACTTGCTAATTGTGCCTTGAGTATTTAGGGCTTCTGGGCTCATTAATATCCACTTATCAGTTATTGCATTTCATGTGTATTCTTTTGTGATTGGGTTAGCTCACTTAGGATGATATTTTCAAGATCTAACCATTTACCTACAAATTGCATGAGTTCATTATTTTTAATTGCTGAGTAGTACTCCATTGTATAAATATACCACATTTTCTGTATCCATTCCTCTTTTGAGGGATATCTGGGCTCCTTCCAGTTTCTGGCTATTATAAACAAGGCTGCTATAAACATAGTGGAGCATGTGTCTTTATTGTATGCAGAGGAATCCTCTGGGTATATGCCCAGGAGTGGTATGCCAGGGTCCTCTGGAAGTGACATGCCCAATTTTCCCAGAAATCTTTAACGGAGGAGGGAAGACCCATCCTGGGTATGGGCAACCCCAATCCATGGGATGGGGTCTGCTGGATATAGCCGCCTCACCCCCTGCCTTCACACACTCCCTAGCGAGGTGGACTTTATCTCTTCTTAAACCATGGGATAGCATAAGCCCTTCCCTGCCCTGAACTGGTTTTTGAACAACATTTATCACAGAAAAGTGACTTCTCTAGCCACCTGAGCACCAGCATTTATCTCTCTTTCGCTTCTTTCTGACTGTGGGTGCTGAGTGGACCAACGCCACTCTTGCCACGTTTGCCCCACCTCAGTGGACCTGACAAAAGACAGGCGCAGTAGCAGGTACCCATCAAATTGGAAAGAAGGGTCTGGGACGGCACCATGGTTAAGCTGCTCTTGCAGAGGCCCTGAAATGGATTTCCAGCCCCAGCAGCTCACGACTACCTTCACTCCAGCTCCAGGGGATCCAATGCCCTCTTCTGACCTCCAGGCAAGCACATGTTCAAATACGGAGAAATAACCTGGAGTGAGTATAGGGAAAAAAGGAAGAAAATAAACAAAGGACCGTGTGGGTAGAAGGAACACGGGAGGAGGAGGAGGAGGAGGAGGAGGAGGAGGAGGAGGAGGAGATGATGAAAGACATCTTCTTGGTACAGTCCAAGCTGCCTCCAGCCTGCTCATTCTTCGCCCCAGAGTGCTGGGACTGCAGGCAGGCAGCACACACCCAACAGAAACCATGGCTTTAAACAGACTTTTGAAAATAACTGCTTTGTCTGGCATGTATGGCACACAGCTCTGGTCTCAGAAGGGCAGAGGCAGACATCTCTGTGAGATTGTGGCCAGCCTGGCCTACAGGAGGAGTTCTAGGCCAGCGGTCGCTGCATAGTGAGATCCCAGCACAGCATCATTAGCAATGTGCAGACCTTGTTCGGCTCTATGTACAAACAAAGGGAGGTGAGGGCCTTTCATTTGTGAAACAATTAGATTTGTGTCTACCAACGGGGTGTTAAGTGATGTTTCAATGGTCTCAGGTATGATTAATTTTAAAGGTCTTTTACCATAAATGCATGATGAAAATAACTCTAGGCTTATTGGCTATTAAAAATTTTAAATAGCCGAACAGTGCTGGTGCATGCCTTTAATCCCAGCACTGAAGAGGCAGAGGCAGAAGGATCTCTATGAGTTAGAGGCCAGCCTGATCTACAGACAAGACCATATAAAGAGAGAAACCCTGTCTCTTAAAAAAAAAAGTTAAAATAGCAAATTATTAGGGAAGATACAGAGAAATGCAGGCTGATATGGGATAGTGATATATATATGTGTGTGTGTGTGTGTATATATATATATATATATATATATATATATATATATATATCACTATTAGGAACAGTCAGTGGTAGAGCTGCTGTGGGAACCTGTTCAGAGCATTAGCACACCTATGATTCTACTGAATTTATGCCCAAAAGAACTGAGAGAACAGACTGTTCCGCACACTCATGTTCTTAATAGTATTGCTCATAATCACCAAGAGGTGGAAACAGCACAAGGATCAATTCATGGACAAATAAAATATGCTAAATACAATGGGATGTCATGTAGCTTTCAAAAGGAGGGAAATTCTGGCACACACTACAACAGGGGCTAGTATTGCTCTCTATTAAATAAGTCATAAACTGTCAATACTGTATGTTTCTGAGAACATGAGCTTCCTAGAGTCGAGTTCATAGATATAAAGTAAAATGGTGGTGGGCTAGGCTGTGGTAGGCTGTAGAGTGGGGATTGAGAGCTTAATGTCTGCACAGTGGTGTGAACATGCTTTAAATGGCTCAAATGCTGTTTTATTCCGTATCCTTTACCATCGTAGAAAGTAAGTGCACAGTACCTTGAGAACAAGTGCAGAGGCAGGGGACTACCCAGCCCAGTGTTCATGTCTGGAGCTGGCTATAGGTACCGGGAGAGTCACTAAATTCTCTGTTTCCTGTGTGTTTGAATTTCTCAATATTGATTTTTGTACTAAAACAAAATTAATATAAGGATATTAAAAAGTCCAACTTAAAAAATGATCAGTACTCAACAACAACAAAACTGTTACCACAGAGGTCAAAATTGTAACCCAGACAGCCAAATCTTAAGCAAGATTAAAACTCCAATGGAGAGAGGACCATGTGGTTAAAAAAAAAAAATCTAGTGATCTAGAAATGCCAAGAAAGAAACATCTGAGTTTAAATGGCTCCTTCCAGGGGTAAAATACTGCAGGAGAGGACTACTGGATTTTGAGTTTTGTTTAGTCTTTGAACTGTCTTGCAGAATTCCGTGTCTTTACTGTATGCACTAGGCTCTCTGTAAATGTAATTTCATGTTTTGAAAAAAACATCAAACAGCTGGGCAGTGGTGGCACACTTGGGAGGCAGAGGCAGGCAGATTTCTGAGATCGAGGTCAGCCTGGTCTACAGAGTGAGTTCCAGGACAGCCAGGGCTACACAGAGAAGCCCTGTCTCAAAAAACCAAAAAAAAAAAATCAAATTTACTTTGTAGTGTGTGTATTTGTCAAAGAAGGCAGAGCCGTGACTGTCAACATTTTTGAAGCTGGGCAATGTCACCTAAGTGTCAGAATTGTCATATTGACACGAAAGTCATGAGGATGGGGACCTTTTTAGAGGGAAGAAGGAAGCTGGTAAGAAGAAACTAGTGAGAAGAAGGAACAGAAGAAGATATTAGGGGAAGAATGCAAGCAAGATACAGTGTTATACATGTATGAAAATGTCATCACGAGAGCTATCATTTTATATGTTAGCTTTGAAAAAATGTGTGCCTGCTACGAACGGAATGCATGTGTGGGGGTCTGAGGGTAACTTTTAGGGTGCAGTTCTCTCCTCCCACCATGTGGGGCCTAGGGATTGAATTCGGGTCACCAGGATTGTTGTAGACACCTTTCTTCACTCAGTGAGACATCTCACTGTACACCCCACACAACCAATGGAAGGGGACAAGACAGGGTCTCTATATGTACTCTATGTAGCTCTGGCTGTCCTGGAACTCACTGTGTAGACCAGGCTGGCCTTGAACCCACAGATATCTACAAGCCTCTGCCTCCTGAGATTGAAGGTGTGTACCCTAGGCCCAGCCCCAATAGTTTTTAACAAAAGAAAGCACTGTCATATTGATCCAATGTTTTTCTTTGCTCTGTTACATAACATTCTAGCTGGATTTTTGTTTTGTTTCGGATTGATTTAGGTGGTTTTTGGTTTTTTATAGTTTTTATTTTACAAATTTTTTTTGTTTTGTTTTGTTTTGTTGGGTTTTTGTTTTGTTTTGTTTTGTTTTTTTCGAGACAGGGTTTCTCTGTGTAACTCTGGCTGTCCTGGAACTCACTCTGTAGACTAGGCTGGCCTCGAACTCAGAGATCCACCTGCCTCTGCCTCCCAAGTGCTGGGATTAAAGGTGTGCGCCACCACCACCTGGCTTACAAATGGTTTTTATAGGCAGGTTGGTTTGGGGAGGTTTAGGGAGGTTGTTTGTTTGAAACAGGGTCTCACTGTATAACCCTGGGTGGCTTGCAAGTCACTATATATTTAAGGTCTCAAACTCAGAGAGATCTGCCGGCCTCTGTCACCCAAGTCCTGGGATTAAAGGGGTGTGCTACCACAGCCTGTTGTTTTTGTGATTCGAGATAAGATGGCTCAGTGTGACCTTAAAATCCTCCTCCTCCTAAGAGCGGAGATTACAGACATGTGTTACATCTACATTCTAGAGTCTTGGTTCCTCTTATTTTTGACTTCATTGTTCACTTCTGACTTACAGACACCTTCTGTAAGATGACCAACCTGCCTTAGAAATGAGCAGACTTGTTACTGGAAAACTACCCACTCCCCCCACCCCCCATTTCTTGTCTGTTTCTTTTCCAACAAGGCTGGAAACTAGAATAGACAAATATCTTGGCCATGTGGCATTACTCTGGGTGAGACGTGAAGGGGAGACTCCAGGGGAAAGAGTCCCTGTGAAATAGAAGAAACATCTCAAGGGAGCCTTAACCTTTGGCTCTCAGTCACAGCACGGATGTCACACTTCACAACTCAGAAGCCAAAAGCCACCTGCCTAGCAAGGAAGAATGAGAAGAAAGACGGAAAGCACTGGCTGTCTGCGTAGACCACGGCGCACCTCCTACAGCCTCTGCCCTCTTGCAAACGCCCCATCCCCCACTGTCCACCTCTACTGAAAGGAACTAGAAGGTCAGAGCCAGTCAGATGTGGACCTTTGCCACCCAGGACTCTTTTATGGGTAAACTGAGAGCCTACTGTGTCAAAATCCATGGCTGCCACGCCCCTCCCACCTCTTGCCTGGAGTGGGAGAGGTAATCTCTCCCACTCTATCACTGTCCACAAAACATCACATATCCTTGAGGTCCGTGATTTCTCCTACAGTTGAGCCAGCCTTCTTGGGCACAGAAGCAATTTCTCCACCCAACCTAAGAGTGCTTTATTTTAAGCATGGCTCGCTCTCCCACAGACATATTTTAGTCACCCAATTATACTGCAGTGGCTGGTCCAAGATTATATTTACTTTCTTCGACTAAAATGTGTTTGCCTGCTGTACTTCTAGAAAAACACGGTTCTCAAAAGGGAGTTGCATCAAGAAAAGAATAATAAAATTATATACATTTTATTACAACCAAGGGCTAGTATATATATAAACCAGGTGGCCGATGTATTTAAAAATCAAAATGGCAGTTGGAGAAAGGGTTCAATCAATAAAGTGCTTGCGTTGAAAGCTTGAAGGACCTGAGTTTGATCCTAGGAATCCACACACAAATGTCAGGTGTGATAATAGTCACTGGTTGGGTTTTTTTTTTTTTGTCTTAAATATGTTTAATTGTTTGTCGGAAGTAGATAGGAATGCATGCCTGACATAAGTTCGTAGATCAAAAACCAGCCTACAGAAGTTGTTTCTCTCCTACCATACGAGCCCCAGGGCTTGGACTTGGGTTCTCAAGGCTGGCAGCAAGCGCCTCTACCCTCGGAGCCATTGCACCAGACCTAGTGACACACATTTTTTTCCAGTAATTTACTTTTTTCTTCACTTTTCATCTGGAGGGCAGCACCCCCCTTCCTCCTCTCCTCCTTCCCCCCTCCCAGGCACACCCTTACAAATACCTCCCCCTATTATATCCCCATCTCCTCAGAGAAGGGGAAGCCCCCCCAAACCCGGGTACCACCCCACCCTGGGACATCCAGTCCCACTGAGACCAAACCATCCACCAAAGAGCATGCTTGGGCTGGAAGAGGTGCAGCTCGGTTCATGGGGGCCCCCTCACAATCGGAGCGAGGGCTGTCTCTGACTCTGCTGCTGCCACTGGACCCCCTTCCCCTTCCTGGACTGCCTGGCGATATGCATTTTGGGGGCTCACTGTCCAGTGAATCTAGGTGAGCTCTGGTCCAACAGTAAAGAACTTTTTCTCAAAAGAGGTGAATGGCGTGCCTGGAGATGACACCCAGAGTTGTCCTGACCGCCACATGTGTGCACTCAGTGTACCCACACACATCAAAGAGTGTGTGCACCCTCTTTTATGCAGAAAAATAAGAAGTAGGAACAAAGGAGAAATCGACCATGAATCCACTCCCGCTCCTTGAATTTATGCTCCCAGCTCACTCTTTTTATTACCCGAGTACAGAACTTATGCTCTATTCATTTGTAACCACATGTAGCTTCATTTTCTCCTAAAATAACTCTATCATAAACTAACCATGTACAAGATGGTTCATTAAGAATGCAAGTAACAGTATCTACAATGTTGCTACTGCTCCTTTCCAGAGTTACTGCTACACTGAAATATAAAACTCAGGGCTGGAGAGATGGCTCAGTGGTTAAGAGCACTGACAGCTCTTCCAAAGGTCCTGAGTTCAAATCCCAGCAACCACACGGTGGCTCACAACCATCCATAATGAAATCGGATGCCCTCTTCTGGAGTGTCTGAAGACAGCTACAGCGTACTCACATATAATTAATTGATTGATTGATTAAAAAATATAAAACTCTGCCTTTCCCTGAATTCAAGGGATGAGTTTTGTTGTGAAGGGTTTTTTTGAGGTCATGATTTGAGGGTACAGTTCCTCATGTCAATGAAGGCATGCCAATCAGGGTGGAAGGTAGTTGACCTAGGACCCAGAAGCAGAGAGTGAAGAATCCTTGTATTCAACTCACTTTTTCCTTGTCTTCAGCCAAGGATCCCCGTCCATGAAATGGTACTGCTCACATTTAGAGACCGTCTTCCCGCATCTATCACTAATTACCCTGTCTAGAAAATCTAGCCTGCCACTAACCTATCTAGAAAATTCCTCACAGACATATATAAGGACTTGTCTCCAGGTGACTCTAAGTTGACAATTGTCCTAGTTAGGGTTTTACTGCTATGAACAGACACCATGACCAATGCAAGTTTTATAAAAGATAACATTGAATTGGGGCTGGCTTCCAGGTTCAGAGGTTCAGTCCATTGTCATCAAGGCAGAAGCATGGCAGCATCCAGGCAGGCATGGTGCAGGAGGAGCTGAGGGTTCTACAGTTTTATCCAAAGGATAAACACTGGGCATGCTCAGGCATATAGGAAGATCTCCAAGCCCGGCCCCACAGTGACACACTTCTAACAGTGCCACTCCCTGGGATAAGCATATACAAACCATCACAACAATCGATATTCACCCTCACAGTCCCATCTACTCCTTATTAACTTGACAATCAACACATCACTTTGAAGCCGAATCTTCCTCAAAAGAGGCTCATGGCCATCTCATAATGCAAAATGCATTTGGTTCAACTTCAAAAGTTCTCATAATTTTTAGCAATCCCAGAGCACAGTTCAAAAGTCTAAGTGCTCTAGAGTCTCTTCTGAGATGCCAGCAGTTCTTAACTGTGAGCTCCTATAAAAACCAAAAATAGGTTTATGTTTCCAGTATACGATGGCACCAAATGCACAATTTCATTCTAAAGTGAAGAATGGGAACATATCAAGGAATGATTAGATAAGAGCAAAACTGAGACCTTGGAGGGAAAACACCAGATCCTGTGTCCAACATCTATGACTCTTGATGGAATCATCCGAATTCCAAAAGTGCTTAGGTAGCCCCCAAACTCCAGCTCTATTGTCTTCACACACACAGCTTCTCTCTTGGGCTGGTCTGCTCCTTACATTCAAGTTTCCCTAACAGACTTCCCATGCTCCAACATCTGAGATCCTCCTCAGGCCTCTCCTGCACAAAGTGCCCTCCCAAGGCCGCTCGGTGGAATTGATCCCATAACCCAGTGGTTCTTAACCTATGGGTCTCCACCCCTCTGGGGGTTGAATAACCTTTTACAGGGGTTTCCTAAGGCCATCAGAAAACACAGATATTTGCATTATGATTTGTAACAGTAGCAAAATTACAGTTAAGAAGTAACAACATGATTTTTAGCAGAGATGGTAACCACAACATGAGGAACTGTATTAAAGGGTCACACAGCATTAGAAAGGTTGAGGGTCACTGCTGGGGCCATAGTGGCAGCAGCCTGTGGATGTTGACCTTGGGAAACACTTTCTGAGGTGGTTGTTTTGAGCAGGAAAACTTCCCGTGGTGTTCTCATTTCTGGCTCCTGAATTTGCATTGTCACAAGATGGAGCCTCTGATGACTGGAGTCTTCCCCTCAGAACACCTTCCCTGTCATCCTAGTGTAGCGTAAAGCACCGGATTTCTCTTTGATGGTGGTAATCTAATAATCACCATTGCTTTCAAGCCTTCCTGGTGTGGGGTTAAACGCCCTCACACACTTTCCCCCTCTCAAACTGCACGGGTCTTCGTGTCTTTCTGCTCCCTCTCTGGCTCTCGCACTGCAGACCTGACTGAGAGCAGCAAGCAGTCCCCATGCCTCAGCCTTAAAGCTACCTTGTCTTGCAGGTTCCTCTGCCAATCAAATCAGTCTGTTATGCCTATATTCAGCTTTGCTCAAATTCTTGGGACATGGGCATGTTACAAAACCTTAGAGGCCCCCAGACTTTAGCACAACTGATTCCATGACAGGCCCCCCCAACTCGGGCCATAAAACAGCATGAAGACAACAAACAACCTGCTAAAATGAACTCGAAGACCTAATCCATCAAAGCCCACAGTTCTGGGAAAGTCTACCTATATAGAAGCTTTTTTTGGCTTCTACAGTTCTGCTCCTGGCTAACTGTTCTTGTTAAATGAAGTATGTCAATGTTTGTGATATATTTCCTGATGTATATTTTGATATAGTTTTTGTGCTTAAAAGCTCACCATGAGAAAGGCTCTGGGTTCCAGTGGGATCCCAGGCACCCAATGAAGTCATTGGCAGGCTAATAAAGACTTTTTATTGGTTTAAGCCCATGTCAGAGTGGTCTTCTCTGGTGGACATCCCCGCAGCAGACAGATATCCAATAGATTCTTCACCAGAATATCATACAAATGACCTCTAGCCTTGTTCCTAATACAGTTATTGTTCCCCTCTAAAACCTCACGAGAGAAGTTTCCACTGTCTGTATTTCTCTCAGCATTCTGGTCTTCTGAACTCACAGTAGCACGGCCTGTAGTTTGAATATGCCTGACCCAGTGAGTGGCATTATTCGGAAGTGTGGTCTTGTTGGAAGAGGTGTGGGGTGGGCTTTGAGACCCCCCTCCCAGCTGCCTGGAAACAGTCTACTCCTGGCTCCCTTTAAGGAAAATGTAGAACGCTCAGCTCCTCCTGCTCCATGCCTGTCTGGATGCTACCATGAATGGACTGACTGAACCTCTGAACCTGTAAGCCAGCCCCAATTCAATGTTGTCCTTATAAGAGTTGCCTTGGGGAACTGGAGAAATGGCTCAGCGGTTAAGAGTGCTGATTGCTCTTCCAGAGGTCCTGAGTTCAATTCCAGGAACCACATGGTGGCTCACAACCATCTGTAATGGGATGCCCTCTTCTGGTGTGTCTGAAGATGGCTACAGTGTACTCGTCATGTATATAAAATAAATAAAAATCTTAAAAAAAAAAAAAAGTTGCCTTGGTCATGGTGTTTATTCGCGGCAGTAAAACCCTAACTAAGACACCCATTAAGCTCTATTTACAGCATCCGTGGACTTTCTAGTCTCTAATTCCAAACTCCTCCACATCCTTTCTAAAAAACAATTTCAAAGCCCTTTAATCCATATAGTACAGCTAACCCAGTAGCAGCCACACCTTTCGATACCATTCTTTTAGTTAGTCATCGTCTTGTAAAAATAAAAACAAAAATTCAAAGCTGACAGAGAGAAGGAAGGGTTGTTTTGGCTCACAGTTAGAGGGAACAGTCCATAAAAGCAAGGGTGTCATGGTGACTGGAGTAGGAAGCCGGTGGTCACGTTGCATCTGGAGTCAAGAAGCGAGGAACATGTGCTCCACTCAGTCCTTCCATTCGTGATTTTACTTTTGTGTATGTGTGTGCCCTTGTGCCCAGTGTGTGGACACCCACAAAATTCCAAAACTGGTGCCAGATCCTCTGCAGCTGTGCACCGAATATAGATGCTGGGAACCAAATGCCGGTTCTCTTGACTACTGAGCCATCTCTCCATTCCTGTTTCTCCTTTATTCCGTGTTTAGGGTGTCTTCCCACTTTGATTGACATAATCTAAAAACCTCCTGTAATGACTGCTTTTTGTCAAGTTGACACAAGCTAGAGTCATCTGATGGGAGAGAGCCTCAGTTGATAAATTCCCTCCATAAGCTGATCTGTCGGCGAGCCCGTGGGGCATTTTTCCTTGATTGATGATTGGTGTAAAAGGGTCCTGCGGATCCTGGGTAGGTGGTGATGCCTCTTGGGCAGGCAATCATGACTTGTATGAGAGAGCAACCTGAGCAAGCAGAGTTACTCCATGGCCTGGGCTCCAGTTCCTGACCTCAGGGTTTTCCGCCGTGGCTCCCCGCAGTGCACTGTGAGCGGGCATAGTAGTTTAAACAAAAATGGCTGCCATAGGCTGATGATGAGTTTGACTACTTGCTCCCCAGTTGGTGAAGCTGTTTGGGAAGGATTAGGAGGAGTGGCTTTGTTGGAAGAGGTGTGTCACTGGGACTGGACTTTGGGGTTTCAAAAACCTCCAGCCAACACCGGTACTCCCCTGCCTCAGACTTCAGTCATCACTCAGTCATCCTGCTTCACTCTAAGCCTACGAAACCACAAACCCAATTGAAGCCTTCATCCTGGTATCTTATCACAGCAACAGAAAAGTAATCAAGACACCCAGTATTACACACAATAAGCCCTTTGCTCCAATGTTTCTTCTGGTCATAGCCTTTATCACAGCAACAGAAACCAAATTAAGGCAGTGCTCTCACAGCTATATCCAGAGGGGTGTCTCCTGGGTGGTTCTAAATCCCGTCAGGTTGGCCGCCAATACCAACTGTCACGTTTTGATGGAAGTTTACATTCTTCCTGTATTACCCAAGGGGTAATGCTGTCACCATTAAGTGTAGAGACTTAGAAGTGAGCTTGGGAAACTTGGAATATGATAATTTTCCCTAAATTTTATCCTTAAAATTAAACTTCACATGATCTACTGATAAAATATGTATTTATTGGGGCTGGAGAGATGGCTCAGCAGTTAAGAGGTCCTGAGTTCAATTCCCAGCAACCATACAGTGGCTCACAACCATCTGTAATGGGATCTGATGTACTACTGCTCTTCTGGTATGTATCTGAAGACAGCTGCAGTATACTCATATAAATAAAAATAAATAAATCTTTTTTAAAATACATGTATTTATTAGACTAATTCTGTCTGAGGTTTCTCGTCCACCCTGCTTTGATTTGTTTTGTGATGGAGACTCATTTCTAGAGCTCTGGACGTGCTCCTGATCGTGCTCGTTCATTTAGCTCCCCCTGGCCGCTGCTCTCCCTCCTGGGGTCTGCTCTGCCCACACAGCACACAGCACACTAGCCGCCGCTGCTGTTGGATCGTGCCCGCAGACACAGTAAGTGCACCATGGACTGCTGGATGATCTTTCATCCCACTGTTCCCACCAAACTAGTCTTCTATATGGTGTCTGACACCGAGATGTGAGTCTTATGTTAGACACGTTTAAAAATGAATATTAATGAGTACTTCGTGATACACGCTGCTTTCAGTTCCTGAAATCATGTATTAGTGTATACTAACTTCTCTTGTTTTTTTTTTTTTCTTCAAAAAATTATTTATGTCCAACCTATGAATCAGATATAATGGGATATTTTTCAAATTCCTACCCCAGGATGACATCCAAGAAGAAAAGGAGGGAGAGAAGGGGAGGGGAGGGGAGGGGAGGGGAGGGGAGGGGAGGGGAGGGGAGGGGAGGGGAGGGGAGGGGAGGGGAGGGGAGGGGAGGGGAGGGGAGGGGAGGGGAGGGGAGGGGAGGGGAGAAAACTAGGACATTAGTGGCTATCGTGTTCAAAGCCAAGATCCAATCCCTATGCTTCCTCTCACAGAGAAGCCTGAGTGGAGAGAACTATGGAGCGGTGAGTGGGCTTCGGTCCTCAGCAGTGCTGGGGAAAGCAAGGCGAGCAGTCCTTAGGGAGGAAAGGGGTCACAGCACTTCCGGCTGGCCCTTCTTCTCGCTGGTGCAGATAGGGGCTTGTAGATAAGGAGACCTCGGGGAGCCTGTCCGTGGGGGAAGTCTTGAAGAGAGGGCTTTATGGTCTGTATTGCTTCCTTCCTTCATTTTTTTAAACTTAAAGATTAGGAGCCATGCCGGGCGGTGGTGGCCCACGCCTTTAATCCCAGCACTTGGGAGGCAGAGACAGTCGGATTTCTAAGTTTGAGGCCAGCCTGGTCTACAGAGTGAGTTCCAGGACAGCCAGGGCTACACAGAGAAACCCTGTTTCGAAAAAACAAATCCAAAAAACAAAACAAATCCAAAAAACAAAACAAAAAAAAAGGATTAGGAGCCACGTAACAGGTTGAACCCCTCTTCACGCACACCCACGCCTTCCCTCACTAGATATTTGGTATTGTCTGTGGAAGCAACCTGTAATTTGGTATTAATCCTTACAGTTAAGGTTTTTCTATTTTTTTATTTTATTTTTACTTCATATGCATTGGTGTGTTGTCTGCGTGTTTGTCTGCATGAGGGTGTTAGAAGCCGTGAAACTTGAGTTACAGACAGTTGTGAGCTGTTGTGTGGGTGCTGAAGTTTGAACCTGGGTCCTCTGGAAGAACAGCCAGTGCTCTTAACTGCTGAGCCATCTCTCTGGCCCCCAATGTTTTGTTTGTTTGTTTGTTTGTTTGTTTGTTGTTTGGCTTTTGGATTTTGTTTGTTTGTTTGTTTGTTTGTTTGTTTGCTTGTTTCGAGACAGGGTTTCTCTGTATAGCCCTGGCTGTCCTGGAACTCACTCTGTAGACCAGGCTAGCCTAGAACTCAGAAATCCTCCTGCCTCTGCCTCCCAAGTGCTGGGATTACAGGCGTGCATCACCACCGCCCGGCTGCCCCCAATGTTTTTTCTATTAAAGCTGAGTGTATTTTCACACCTGGACTGCCATTCTGTCGAAGGAGTAAGCAGACAGTGACTGTTTTCAGACAGTGTTTATGTATCCCAGGCTGGTCTTAAATTGTAATAGAGCTGAAGATGGCCTTGAACTTCTGATCCTGCTACGTTTGGACTGTCAGGATTGCATGTGCTACCATGCCTGGTATTATATGGTCCAGGACCTTGTGCAGCATAGACAAGCATTCCACCAAGAGAGCTTTGGCCCCAGCCCTGCCACTCTGCCTTCATTCCCACAAGTGACCTGGGGAATCTCACATCCAGTTTATAATAGGCTGTCTCTTCTCAGGGATTTTTAAGATTGTATATTCTAGATTTTCAAATGTCAGTAGTATATATTAATGTCTTTTTTCAGTGCCTTGTTTTTTGTTTATTCTGTCCCTTGTACAGAAGTTTTAAATTTTTTGTTTTGTTTTGGTTTTGTTTTGTTTTGTTTTGTTTTGTTTTTCAAGACAGGGTTTCTCTGTGTAGCCCTGGCTGTCCTGGAACTCATTCTGTAGACCAGGCTGGCCTCGAACTCAGAAATCTGCCTGCCTCTGCCTCCCAAGTGCTGGGATTAAAGGCATGTACCACCACCGCCCGGCTTTTAAATTATTTCTTAAGGATCAAATTCATCAAATTTTAGCTTAATGAGTCATACTTTGTATGTTTTCTGGCAAAAAAAAAAACCTACAAACACACACACACACACACACACACACACACACACACAAACCTACAAACACAATCAAATGTGTTCTCTATATTTCTGTCAGTTTAAAACTATATTTTACATTTACTTTTTGTTGTTGTTTTGGTTTTTGTTTGTTTGGGTTTTTGTTTTGTTTTATTGTTTTTTTTAAGATTTATTATAGGTAAGTACACTGTAGCTGTCTTCAGACACTCCAGAAGAGGGTGTCAGATCTCATTACAGATGGTTGTGAGTCACTATGTAGTTGCTGGGATTTGAACTCAGGACCTTTGAAAGAGCAGTCAGTGCTCCTAACTGCTGAGCCATCTCTCCAGCCCTGTTTTATTGTTTTTAGATGAAGTCTCACTGGCTTGGAACTTACTATGCAGACCATACTGTCCTCAAACTCAGAGATGCTCCTGCCCCTGACTCCTGGGTGCTGGAATAAAAGATTAGCATGCCATGGGAGAATGTACCCTGAAAATGTGGGCACACACACAGAGAGAGAGAGAGAGAGAGAGAGAGAGAGACAGACAGACAGACAGACAGACAGACAGAAACAGAGAGACAGAGAGAGAGACAGAGAGAGAGACAGAGAGGAACAAATACTTTTAAAAATAATAACAATAAAGCAAGTCTAGGTCCCTGATATTCTCTGAAATTTTAGGTGAAAGAAACTAGTAACTTTTATACCACTGACTGCTATTCTAAGTTTTCTGTTACTGAAGGAAAACTAATAACATGATTTCCACGCTGAATTTATGCTGATTTTCTATGTAGGTGTCAGTCTATGTATGACCTCTCATTTCTCATTCTCTTCTGTTGACCTATCACTGAGACAAGGACATGCTTTAATTCAAATGATTCCGTTCTGTTTTGGTTTTGGTTTTGGTTTTGGTTTTTGGTTGATTGGTTGGTTTGTTTGGGGGGCTTGGGTGGGTTGTTTGGGGTATTTGTCTTTTTTCTGTTTTGGTTTGGGTTTTGGTTTTAGTATTTCAACACAAGGTTTCTCTGTGTAGCCTTGGCTGTCCTGGAACTTGCTCCGAACAGATTGGGTTCAAACTCACAGAGATCTGCCTGCCTCTGGCTCCCAAAGGCATGTACCACCGCTGCCTGGCATGACTCAGTATTAAGTTTGGTATCTAATAAGGAAACCCTCCTGCCAATTTTGTTTTGGTCACTTGGTCGGTCCGTTGGTGGTTTGCTTGAAACATAGTTTGTCCCACTTCATAGCCCTGGCTAGCCTGAAACTCACTATGAAGACCAGGCTGGCCTTGAACTCACAGAAATCTACCATCTTCTGTCTCCCAAGTGTTGGGATAAAAAAACAAGCATGACCACGGACCTTCCCGCCCAGCCCCCAATTCTTTCTCAAAATTGTTTTCAGGGCTGTAGAGATAACTCAGTGGCTAAGAGCACGGGCTGTTCTTGCAGAGAACCCAGGTTTAATCCCCAGCACCCGTAACTCTAGTTCCAGAGCATGTGACAGCTGTCTCTTTTCTGGCCTCTGGCCACCAGACATAGATATGGTACACACATACACATGGACAAAATACTCACATGCATAAGTAAATCTAAAATAATAAAATTAAAACTTCAACTTTTTAAAAAAAAAAATGTAAGCAGTTTGGGCCTAACGATAGCCTAACTATATAGCAACAACACTGACAAGGCAGAGTTATCCTTTTAACAAGGATACAACCTAGCTCAGGGTGGGGCAGGAGGCGGCTGATGGAGGGCCCGTGGGCTAGGGTGGTAACAAATGACCTCTGGGAGCCTCAGAGGCAGTAACTAAACGGCAGATTCATCAGCCCTGTGGCAATCGTTTGGGGCAAAGGAATTTGTGCCAAAAGCAAAAGTCATTTCGTTTGGCCACTACAAAGCAGAAAGGAGTAAGACAAAGAGACAACTGGGTCTGAGTTCTTGGAGGGATGGAAGTCAATTTAGGCTGAGTCCATTTGACTTCTCAAAACAGTGAAGAAGAGGATTCTTGTGTCCTCCAGGGGCCATCAATACCCAATACCACATCACATCATGATTTTAATCACTTCTAGAATCTCTGGCAGTTTTGTTTGGCTGGGTGGGGTTTTTGTTGTTGTTATTGTTGTTGTTGTTGTTGTTGTTTTTACTTCCATTAGGTGATCAAAGATAGATTTTAGAGAGTATTTGGAATATTCAGATTTTCAGCAGCAGGATTTTCTTCTTAGGCACCAAACTTTATACTGAATCACTTACTACTCTCATTTACTCTTTTTTTTTTTTTTTTTTTTTTTTGGTTTTTTCGAGACAGGGTTTTTCTGTGTATCCCTGGCTGTCCTGGAACTCACTCTGTAGACCAGACTGTCCTCGAACTCAGAAATCCACCTGCCTCTGCCTCCCAAGTCCTGGGATTAAAGGCGTGCGCCACCACCACCCGGCTTCTCATTTACTCTTTATGAGTATTCTTTATATTGTGGCCTCTTTAAGTTCTAGATGTCAGTCCAGAAGCTTGAGCAATAACATTAAGGAAAAAAACGGTTCTTTTACCAACAGTCAGACATAAAGTCTGTATTTGAGTATCTAAAAGCAGAAACTAGAAGAAATTTGGAATATAAGTCCATGAAATGGCAAACACTTGAATTCACCCAAACTTTACCTTCCAGACCTGGTGACAGCAAAGCAGATGGTTTCAGCCAGCCGATCATTCTGCACCCGCCTGCCACCTAGTGCTCACAGCAGTTACTGCACCATTTCATCAGTGTCAACATATGAACTGCAATGGACCATCATCCTTTCCTATACCGAACAGCTCTCTATAAGTTTATTCACCCAGTAATTTGTTACAATAATGGAAAGGTAGATAACACCATCCTCTAAGTGTGGACTGGGACTGTATGTTTGTTCCCAGCATTTGGTATTTTTAAAAATACAATGTTACCAAAAGATTTTTTTTAATTTAGTGTGTGTGTGTGTGTGTGTGTGTGTGTGTGAATATTTGGAGAAGTGAATTGTGTGTACACCACCATGCCTGACACAGATATTACTTGCAATGAACGCATGCTCTTACCGTGACTTATAGCTTGCAAGCTGTTGGCTCAGCTGCTTTAAGAAATTAATAATTAATATCAACTTTTAGCAATACAATGGTTGTCTCTTCTCCATCAGGTAGAAATCTCCCCACCTGGTGCTTTTGCTAGGGGAAAATCTGTAGCGAACAAAAAGGAGCTATTTCTCCTTATCATCTCACTGAGGGTCTTCAGAAAGATGTTGTACTGGGCGTGTCTCTGCTGACGTCACAATGAAGCAACAGAACTACTGGGCTGTTTTTCCAAATAAGCACAAATCCATGTAGAGAGAAATGCAAAATCTAACAGATTAAATAACTTTGGTTGCTCTACCCTAAAAAATGTTTTTGGAACTTGCCCCCTAGAACTGTGCTCAAAACTTGTAAAGTTCTTATACTGTCTTATACCCACATATTGTAAGTTCAAACAGAGATTATGCAATGTGCTTTCCTCTATGTGAAATGGTGTCCCCCACACACCATCACTACTTACGCACATACACATCACTGTTGGTCGTTCAACTGAAGGTTGGGGAGAGCAGGTCAACTAAGCATGCTCTCTAAATTACATTTTGGGCTTTGTTGTCAAATTCTTTTTACACTCATTTTATTAACCATAGTGATAGAGATTTGATCTGACAGACATTTTTAAAATAGGAAGAAATGAGTTGGAGGTTTGGGGGGGATTCAAAACAGGGTTTCTCAATGTACTCTTGGCTTTCCTGGAACACTCTGTAGACCAGGCTGGCCTCAAACTCAGAGATCTACCTGTCTCTGCCTCCTAAGTGCTGGGTGCCACCATCACTGGCAAAAGTAATGAGTTTTAATATCCTGATTTAGTAGCAGAATAACATTACCAATTGGCACTAGATTTATAGGATTGCAATGTTTATTCCTGAGAAATGCAATTAAAAATGTAACAATAGCTGGGTGGTGGTGGTGCATGCCTTTAATGCCAGCACTCAGGAGGCAGAGGCAGGAGGATCTCTGTGAGTTCAAGACCAGTCAGGACTACAGAGTGAGTTCTAGGACAGCCAGGGCTACACAGAGAAACACTGTCTCAAAAAATAAGTAGATAAGCCGGGCGTGGTAGCGTACGCCTTTAATCCCAGCACTTGGGAGGCAGAGGCAGGCAGATTTCTGAGTTCGAGGCCAGCCTGGTCTACAGAGTGAGTTCCAGGACAGCCAGGGCTACACAGAGAAACACTGTCTCAAAAAAACCAAAAAAAAAAAGTAGATAGATAGATAGATAGATAGATAGATAGATAGATAGATGATGTACTGGCTGGTTTTGTGTGTCAACTTGACACAGCCTGGAGTTATCACAGAGAAAGGAGCTTCAGTTGGGGAAGTGCCTCCATGAGATCCAGCTGTGGGGCATTTTCTCAATTAGTGATCAAGGGGGAGGGCCCCTTGTGGGTGGTGCCATCTCTGGGCTGGTATTCTTGGGTTCTATAAGAGAGCAGGCTGAGCAAGCCAGGGGAAGCAAGCCAGTAAGAAACATCCCTCCATGGCCTCTGCATCAGCTCCTGCTTCCTGACCTGCTTGAGTTCCAGTCCTGACTTCCTTTGGTAATGAACAGCTGTGTGGAAGTGTAAGCTCAATAAACCCTTTCCTCCCCAACTTGCTTCTTGGTCATGTTTGTGCAGGAATAGAAACCCTGACTAAGACAGATGTATAAAATTTCAGTTAAACGATATGAGTAAGTTCTTAAACTTACTGTACAGGGTGGTTAGGAATGGTAAACCATCTATTCAGTTAAAAATGCAGATCCCTGGACTTCAGAGATGGCTCAGCGGTTAAGAGCACTGACTGCTCTTCCAGAGGTCCTGAATTCAATTCCCAGCAACCACATGGTGGCTCACAGTCATCTATAATGTGATCTGATGCTCTCTTGTGGCCTGCAGGCAAACATGTAGGCAGAAAACTCTTAATAAATAAATCTAAAAAAAAAAAAAAAAAAAAGTAGCCAGGCGGTGGTGGTGGTGGTGCACTCCTGTAATCCCAGCACTTGGGAGGCAGAGGCAGGCAGATTTCTGAGTTCAAGGCCAACCTGGTCTACAGAGTGAGTTCCAGGACAGCCAGGGCTATACAGAGAAACCCTGTCTCGAAAAAACCATAAAAAAAAAAAAAAGGCCAGATCCCATCTTAAGTGTCTGGCTGTCTGGCCACAACAAGAGACACTGAGAAATTTATGGATGTTCATTCTCCTGTGGGTGGTTTCATGGCTACAGGCATCTATCTATCTTACTGCATCAAACTGTATTCACTAAATATGTGAGATTTGGGGTATATCTCAGTGGTAAACTGAGCAGTCTGGTAGACTGCCTGCCTAGCACGCCAAAGGCCATGGCTTCCAGTTCAAACATAAAGAGGAAAAGGGGGGGGCATGGAGACACAGAGGGGCAGAGGACGGGACAGAGGAAACTTTTTAATATATGGATTGTGTTAAACAGCTGTGTTTTTCAGATTATATGATAGTTTTTCTTTCTTTTATATAAGTAATAACAACTGATTTATGAGCCACTACACTTTTCATTGAGAGGGAAATATGAATGTTGTAGCTGCAAGTTTTTCTACCTGGCCATTTTGTTCCCAGAATAATGACTCTTGAAATAATTAATCAATGCGGAGGCCATAAACTGGCTTGTTCCCCCAACTAGCTCACAACTGACATAACCAGTTTAAACTATTCTATGTCGTCCCCGTAGTTAGTCACCTCTGCTCAGTTTCATTCATTCATCTCTAGAGTTCAGGGAAACTCTCCATGCCTGACTCTTTCCCAGAATTCTCTCCTCATGCCGGAACTCCCGCCTCCTATTTCCTGCCCAAGCTAATAGATTTTTGATTGACAGGTGATGCTTCCACATAGTATATAATAGATTATCTCTACAGAATGTAGACGTAGAGAGAATTCTGACTGAAAATGAAAGACTGACACAGCAGAACCGGGGTTTGACACCTACCCAGAACACAGTTTACCCTTAATTGTCTCATCTGCCAGAGTAACTCAAGTTTGAGTTGTTTTGTGTGCACTTTTAGGTCACTTTTCAAACTCATTCTGTTTCTCCTATTTCCTGGGTGAGTCTCCCAACAGTTGTACTGTGTGCTCCACTGATTTTCACAAGATTTGCAGATTTTCATGTATTTAAATTTCTCTGAATTAGATAAATGTATATGCATTGTAAAATATTTCATTCTAATTCATTTTTTTTAATGTATATGGGTGTTTTGCCTGCTTGTATAGCTTTCTGTGCACCTTGTGTGCACCTTGAGTACACCTAGTAGCAAAAAGGCCAGAAGAAGCTGGGGAACCGTGTGGAATCCTGATCTCCAGGTAAAATCCTGTGTGCTCCTGGACTCACAGGGCTGTGATTACTTACACAGGAGCCGTGTGTGTGTGTGTGTGTGTGTGTGTGTGTGTGTGTGTTTGATAATCTAATCAACAGAACAAGTAAAGTGTTAGATTATGAAATAAGGTGTACAATAGCCAGGGTTTGATACTAGTATAAACAGGGAACTCAGTTGGGGAGGAGACAAATATGCCATATGAGGAACTGTGCTCTTCAAAGTGTGTCCCTAACTCCTTGATCCTTAAGAGTGGGATGGACATACTGGCTTTCTTCCAAAAATAAAAGTATAGAAAAAGTTTTTTTTTTAAGTCATTTTATGCCAGGCGTTGGTGTCCCACGCCTTTAATCCCAGCACTTGGGAGGCAGAGGCAAGTGGATTTCTGAGTTCAAGGCCAGCGTGGTCTACAAAGCGAGTTCCAGGACAGCCAGGGCTATACAGAGAAACCCTATCTCGAAAAAACCAAAAACAAAACAAAACAAAAGTCATTTTGTGATTTAAAAAAAAAAAAAAAAAAAAAAAGACAAACTCTGAGCCAGGCATCCAATGACGCCTCATATCACCACCAGTGCTAACCACCAATCACAAATTTCATCATATCCAGCACATCCCCCCAGAGACTATACGGCAAGAAAGGCTCCCTACTCCAGTCTGTTTCCAAGACGATTCGTATCTTTGGTTGGTTGGTTGGTGGTTGGTTGGTTGGTTGGTTGGTGGTTGGTTGGTTGGTTGGTGGTTGGTTGGTTGGTTGGTGGTTGGTTGGTTGATTGGTGGTTGGTTGGTTGGTGGTTGGTTGGTGGTTGGTTGGTTGGTTGGTGGTTGGTTGGTTGGTTGGTGTTGTTTGATTGCAGGGGAGGAGTGTTTGGTTGGTTGGTTTGGGGCTTTTTGGCTTTTGGAAACATTCGAACAAACGAATGAAAGAAACAAAATGAAAATGAAAACTACAAAGTACTGGTTTATAAGGAAGACATTAAACAAACTCAGGTTGAGAGACTGTCTAGACAAATGTCAGTATTCTATAAAACCGACAAGGTCAGCAAAAAGGAAAAGCATCTGAGAAACTGTCAGAGCCAGGAGGTGCCTAAGGAGATACAATAAGGGAACTTACATCCTGGAAGGAGGGGAAGGGGTGCAGGGGGGGAAGATGGGTAGAAAGTGAAGAAATCCAAATAAAGTATGATGCTCATTAAATACCAAAACTGCTTCCATAATTGAAATCAATGTGCCATACTCTAATAGATCTTGAAAAGGGGTCAAATCTGGCACACTGTGTAGAGAGCTTGTCAGGAGCAGTTACTTACCGGCCAGGGCAGATCCACCATCTGTCTGTCACCTACTGCAACCTGGGTTCTCAGTCTTCTACTCAGATAAACCCAGGATCTTGACTTCACTGCAGAAAAGAATTGCAGCGTAGCCAGTATGAACAGGACCAACATTTATTTCAAAAAAGACTTTAACAAAGCATTGCTGCTAGGGAGAATGACCGGTGTTTGGGGAAAGGATAGTACTGAAGAAGTGTAGGCGTGGCTTCCTCAAAGCTAAGTGAGAACTGCACCTAAGAGGCTCAGCAGCAACTATGTATATATGGTTTTGGTGGCCTTTAAGTTACAACTTAAAGGGTCGCTACAAACTGCACACACACACACACACACACACACACACAAAAGCAGGGCAGGGGTGGAGCTTGTCTTTAATCCCAGCACTGGGGTGACAGAGACAGTCCTGATCTACATAGTGAATTCCAGGAGAGCTAGGGCTACACAGTGAAACTCTGTCTCAAAACACACACACACACACACACACACACACACCACTCTCTTCAATAAATGACAGAGTGTCTGTCAGAAGTGCTGTGGATAAGACTGCCGTCTGATCCGGTAAAACCATAGATCATAAGGTTGCACCGAGAGTGTACCTTAAGCCGGGCAGTGGTGGCGCCCGCCTTTAATCCCAGCACTTGGGAGGCAGAGGCAAGTGGATTTCTGAGTTCAAGGCCAGCCTGGTCTACAGAGTGAGTTCCAGGACAGCCAGGGCTATACAGAGGAACCCTGTCTCGGAAAAAAAACAAAACAAAACAAAACAAAAACAAACAAACAAAAAGAGTATACCTTAAGCAGGGCTTCCTGTCAGAGTCCCAGAAATCTCCCCAGGTTTACGAATCTGGGAAAGGAGAAAGGTCATACTGGAAGGACACACAGTCCTAGGCCTCTCACGTGATCCTTCACAGCAAATCGCGTTAATTGCACAGGAATTCTTAGCTCAGCTGGCAGGGTATTTCACCCAGACCTGGGAGTGAGAGGCTCCTTTCCCAGCTCCCCACAAAGCCAGCCTTCCTATCCTACCTCAAACTCTGGGTGTTGACTTTGCAACTTTTCTGCAACCTGAACCTTCTCAGGTAATAAGTATATTTAAACATGGGGCTGCGAATTTCAAACTCCCCAAGGCTATTGGAATCCGATTCCCTGTGTTGGAAGATTCCCTTGGCTGTCCCTAGCCAAGGAAGAGGGTTTTAGCAATCTTTTCTCAGAGAAGCAGAACCAATAAGGGAGAGGAGATACAGTGTTGAACAAACGTACTGGCTCATACAGGACAGCAGAGGCGCCGAAAGCTAAGAGCGCTGAGGCTACTGAAATCTGAAGCCGGTCTCCTCCTTCCCTTTTACACTCAGCGCTCAGCGGGGGGGGGGGGGGGGGCAGGCTGAGATTGGGGGGGATACAAGGGGATGAGTTCGGGAAGCTGGCCTTGTTGTTCTAATCAGACCAAATAAATTGAAATCCACCCACGTGGTGGACAAGCAAACCGACACATCAAATTAACCACACCAGAACTGCTGTTTGAACATACATTTTATAAGAATTGGCCAGGTGATTATGCACAAACTCAAGGGCCTATCGCTACAACTGCCAGTTTGAAATCTACAAGGTATTGTTTTAACTTGAAAACGTGTGCAGCAGCATTTACTGACCCAAGAGTCAGGGATGTCTTTAGTGAGTCTCAGCCCTTCTTCTAGACAGGGACCTCACCTGGCTTACTGAGCCTCTGCTCTTCCTTGATCTGTCTGGAATTCTCCAAGGGCATCTACCACGTCGTGTCTTTCCCGTCGGTCTGCAGATGTGGCCTTTATTACTCAGAGAGAAGCCCAATGGCCCCACCAAGGCTGACTGAAGCGTTTTTCCTACTTCCTCTTTCCTAGAGTCAGCAGTAGGAAAACTGTCCAAATTAGATTTACAGAGAAAACTCCCCCGCGCTCTTATGTCATGTGACCGGCCAGCTGGGGATGTAGGTCAATGGTATCAGCATTAGTCTAATCTGTGTGAGGCCCTAGGTTCAATACACAATACCTTCCTAAAAAGAAGAGGCATATGCTGTCATAAAACGGATAAAGATTGGGAACTCTACTACAGACATCTGGAAGGCAAATACCCCCTGCCCATTTCCCTAGCTCCCTCTCACTGCGAGACGCAAGCCCCATCGCCGCCTCCAGGCTGCCCAGTGCCGGGGCTTTTACTAGGGGGACAGAGCCTGGATTCTCCACCACCTGCAACACACCTCGCATCACGCAAGCGCCATGCCCAACCCAGTCCTGCCCACACCCGGGTTGCCCGAAACTAAGATGGCGCCTTAGGAACACGCAACCAGAACTGGGCGGGGCCTGTGGGCAGGGGCGGAGCAATGCCCTGTCACGCCCAGCCAGCGCGGCGAAGGGCTGTCCTCCCGAGAGCTCTGTTGGCCAAGCAACGACAACGGCACATCTGCTCTCCAGGCGTCATGAGGCCCCTGCTTCGGGGTCCGGCGGGAAACGATGAGGAGGAGAGCTCGGACAGCACCCCGCTCCTGCCGAGCGCCCGGCAGACCGAAGCGGGTGAGCTACGGGACCACCGAGAGGTTGCTAGTGGCAGCGTTCTGGGCGGGCGGGTGGTTCCCGGCCGTGGGCGCCTCGAGGGAGTGGCTGCAGGGTCCGGGAGACAGGTAGCAGGTGTAGCCCCGTGGGACGGAACGGAGCTGCTTGTGGCGCTGGCGGGGCCGAAGCAGCGGGGCCGGAGCGGGATCCGATCCGAGTCAATAAGCAAAAAGGCCGAAGTGCCTCTCGCTCTCCTCCAGCGGCCGCCAGGTTTCCGCTTATGCCCGTCTGCAAGCGTGTGATCTGGTAGCGCCTTGTTCAGGGAGGAGAGACCAAAACAAAACAAAACAACAACAAAAGAGTTAAGTTGAGTGTGCGGAGGACAGTTGCATAATCCCGCGAGTATCTTGACTTTGTGCTATAAGTAATAAGACCGAAGTGATGCAGACATTTCTATTTTTTTCCTTGTCTGCCAGACAACAATTTAAGTTAGGAAACAAGGTTATTCTCAAGATAAGATTATCTGTAACACTCTAAGATAATGTGCCAGGCCAAAGGTCTTGCAAGTGATACTTCAAAAAAGCATCTTCCCTACTGTGGGGCGGACGTTGCTCAGTGCTATATAGTCCTTGCCTGAGAAGGGTCTGGTCTCCATACCCACCATCTCCCAAAACACATGTGTCTTCACTGGATTTTGCTACACTATTGTAATGTGCTTCCTGAAGCTACAGAAAACTGAAGGACAAGTCGGCTTGCACACATTCAAGGATATAGCTGTGAGAAAGACTTGAACTTGAAACTTGCCTTTATTATCCAGAAACAGCCTTCTGTGGGTATCTTTTGTTGACATTACCAAAGCATTTTTTTCATAACTGTTTTAACCATACATACGCACATATAGGCATCTTTCCTACTTGTGTGGGTAACTACCCTCCTTTCTGACTTTACTCAGACTACTTTTGTTGGCTTTTTGGTGCTTTGTTTTGGTTTTGTTTTATTTTTAGAATCGTTTGTTGGGGAACTGGAGAGATGGCTCAGCAGTTAGAGCGCTGGCTGCTCTTTCAGAGGACGAGGGACGCGGGTTCAGTTCCCAGCACCCACATGGAAGTGTACAGCCATCTGTAACTCCAGCTCAGGAGATCCAACACCCTACTCAGGCACGCTTGTGGTACACAGACATACATACAGGCAAACATTCATAGACATAACAGATTTTTTTAAAAAATATAAAATGGAATGTTTAATTTTGAGAATTGTAAGGTATCCGTGGGTTGAACCTAGGACTTGCATTTTTTTTTTTTTTTTTTTGGTTGGTTGGTTGGTTTTCTTTGAGACAGGGAGGGTCTCGTATAACCCAAGGTGGCCTCTATTGTGTAGCTGAGGATGACTTGGTACTCCTGATCCCCCTGCCTCCACCTCCTAAGTGCAAGCGCTCTGTCCACTGAGTTACACTTTCCTCTTGGGTCGGCATCAAAGCTTGACACGTTGCCACTGCTCTAGATTCCTGTCCCTGTGCCTCGTCACCACATCCTCTCGGCGCTGCCGACTGCCTCTGCCACAGGCACACAGCACTTGAAGTTGCACACAGGGCCAATAGCTCCCGCCAGCTTGGTAGGGATATCCACCTTCCTGGCACTCCTGTCTGGTCCACTACAAAACTTAATTTCTCACAAATGAGAAATAACCACACTTCTTAACATAGGAGCTCGATTTCCAGGATCCAGAGAAAGCAATGGTAGCCATTCAGTTCCTGAAGCTTCTGTGTGCTGGGTAGTGTTCTGTGTGGTCTGCGGTTCATCTTCGTCATCGCGTGACACGAGCTCGGTACCATTAACTATTCCTTAGTAGGCCCGCTCAGGCGGAGGAAGGCCCTGCGTTCTCCCTGGGCCTCTCTCACGTCCCTGCTTCTGCACAACCTTGTCCTTCTGCTTTTCACACATGACCGCGCTCACACCCACCCCACCCCACCCCCGCAGCTACCTGGCAACTTCTGCTCACTGAGGAAGCCTCCGTTAAATAGCCTTCTTCCAAAAAAGACCTTTCCGGGCTCATCTCCCAAGATTAGCCGGCCTCCTTTCCCCCTTCCATAGGTATGTAGCACTTTATTTTATTAGAAGAGTTTCCTCAGAGCCAGTCAGTGATGGCACATGCCTCTCATCCCAGCACTTGGAAAGCAGAGGCAGGTGGATTGCTGCGTTCAGGACCAGCCTAGGCTAGAGAGTGAGTTCCAAGATAGACAGGGCCACACAGAGAAACCCTGTCTTGAACCCCCCTCCCCCAAACAAACAAACAGAAGGCGCTTTGTCAGATATTGGTGATGGGGACTGCGTGAACGTGCACTGTGATTTCCTATGGCCTGTAATCCCCACAGCATGGTTGAGATCGATAGTCGTAGAGGACCCCAGGGAAACCAGAGAACGTTAAACACACGGGGCTGTCTCTTCAACGGAAGAGACGTATAACCTGTGCTCCACCCAGAAGGCTGGGAGTGCGTGTGGTTAATAGGCTGGTGGCCTGTGCTGTCTGTCAGGCCAGGCCACACCTGACTCCCCCAGACTTCTACGTTCAGCCCAGACTCTTCCTCTCCAGACCTTTATCTCGGACATTCTCAATCGATAGAATTCATCTTTATGGGGGAGGCCACATGTACTTTATGATGCCGTAAGCTTCATTGTGCCCGTGGGATTAAGTTAATTGTTACCAGGAAACTTTTTTCCAAAATTGTACTGTCCTTAAATGTACCTAAAACAAACTGTCCGACCTGTACTTAAGTGTGTCTAAAGCAAACCGTCCGTCCGGGGTTTAAGCCAACACCAGCTGCCGAGCTGCATGGGCTGAGGCAGATTTCCTTCTTCCCTCACTGGTATCAACATTCTGTGGGCGGTGGTGTCGGCACTCAATGTGAGGGGCTCGACCATCAGAGCAGGTAAGAACAGTCTTCTTTAAATAGAAGCAGAAGGCAGAAATTCAGTCCTCTTGCCCAAGGAGTCAGGAGTCAGTGAGAGAGTGGAAAGAATCCTGGGTTCTAATCAGTCTTCTGTGACAGAACTTTATACAGTGAAACGTTTGCGAAGACCCAGAGGAGAGAGCTGGAGAAATGGGTCAGCGGTTGTGAGCACTGGAGGCTCTTCCAGAGGACCTGGGTTCATCCCCCAGCACCCATATGGCCGCTCACAACTGTCTGTAACTCTACTTCCGGGGGAATCCAACACCTTCACACAGGGGTGTGTGTGTCTGTGTGTGTCTGTGTGTGTGCGCTCGCGCGCGCGCGAGCACACGGGCAAAGGCAAAACAATGCACAGAAAAAAAAATGAAAATAAATTAGTAAATAGATCCAGAAGAAAATACTAAAAGCAAGAGCTTTACAATTCTGCACAAGTAACTGTAAAATGTGATCCTTGGCTTCCTAACCAGGTAACTATAGATGTTAAATGTTGCAAGCACATGGGAACTAAAAATAGGTGAAATTTTTGTCAATTATTTTGCAAGCTAGAGTACAGTACTGTATCACTTGAACCCCCTCAGGAGGATTATTTGAGAGCAAGAAAGAGAAACAAAGAGACGGTGAAAAGACAATTTTCTGCTGAAGCAAATCTTGGCAGGTCGGGTCTGATGGAGTCCCGCAACCGCTCAGTCATCCCAGCCGGAGGTCACCCATGTCTGTGCATTTGGGGCTCGTTCTCCTGAACCATCTGACTGGATCCACAGGCCCTTCCTGCTGCGGGTCTGGGAGCTTCGAGCTGCTTGGTACAACACCTGATTTCCAGGGAAAGGCGGGCAGGGCTCCACTGCTGCCACACGAGCTAGGTCTACGGCACCCCCAGAGTTTATGGTGTATGGAATTTCGTTTTGGTTTACGTTCTCACTATGAAGCCCTGGCTAATCTAGAACTCACTCTGTTGACCAGGCTGGCACTGAACTCAGCTCCTCCTGCCTCTGCCTCCTGAGTGCTGGGATTAAAGGTGTGCCGCCACCACCTGCCACCAGGTGGCTTTTTTTTTTTTTTTTTTTTTTTTGGTTTTTTGGTTTTTTGGTTTGTTTTAGACAGGGTTTCTCTGTGTAGCCCTGGCTGTCCTGGAACTCACTCTGTAGACCAGGCAGGCCTCGAACTCAGAAATCCGCCTGCCTCTGCCACCCAAGTGCTGGGATTAAAGGCATGCGCCACCACCGCCCGGCCAGCCATTGAATACTTTAACTGACCTAGTATATAGATTAGCCGATGAAGGACAGAAACGCATCGTAAATGGAAACTAGCCCAACTTGAAAAGAAATGTCGCAGAAAGATGTGAATGTACTGATGGAAACAGTTGGAGTGAGGTCCTCCAGGATGGAGTCTGGTTCTCAGACAGTGGGAACAGATGGGACAAGAGTAGCTCGAGGACAGAAATGGAAGGAGATGGAAATAGAAAAAGGTTTCGTGTGCTCCTTCAGCTGAGTTCCCTTGCTTTGAAAATCAAAGATTAAAAAAAAAGAGAAAATCAATCCTATTGAAACCCGACAGCGACACTGAACTGCTGGCGCCTCTGTCTCTAGAGAAAACAAGCCGGGAGGAGCCTGCCTGCGAGCAGGGTTGGGGTGCTGAGTGCCTGCTGCTGAGACTAAGGGCGCGGACCCTGCCGATGCCTGCGCAAGTGCGCAGCCATCCAGTGACGCAGTGCGTCAGCAAGAGAAGAAAGTCAATCTCAGCCTTCGCATCAAAGTGGACACTTTCTCCATTTTTCTTTCTTCTCTGGGTAGCCCTGACTGTCCTAGAACTCACTCTGTAGACCAGGCTGACTTTGAACTCAGAGTTGTCTGCCAGCAGCACATCACATACCTGGCTCAAAATATTCAACACATTGTGGCATGGTTTTGTTTAGTTGGTTGCTTGTTCTTTTTGCCTAAGATTTATTTATATTCATGTGCATTGGTGCTTTGCCTGTGTGTATGTCTCTGATCTCCAGGAAGGTAGGCCAGGATTACCTAGAACTAGACAGACAGTTGTAAGCTGTCCTGTGGGTGCTAGGACCTGGGTCCTCTGGAAGAGCAGCTAATGCTCTTAACGGCTGAGCCATCTCTCCAGCCCCAGGTACATAGCCATGGCTGTCCTCAGAGATCCTCCTGCCCCTGTCTCCCAAGTGCTGGGATTAAAGGCATGCGCTACCACTGCTTAGCTTTTTATTGTTTGTTCATTTGTTTATTTATTATATGCCAGTACACTGTTGCTGTCTTCAGACACACCAGAAGAGGACATCGATCCCATTACAGATCGTTGTAAGCCACTATGTGGTTGCTGGGAATTGAACTCAGGACCTCTGGAAGAGCAGTCAGTGCTCTTAACCACTGAGCCATCTCTCCAGCCCCCAGCTTTTTAAATTATTATTATTATTATTATTATTATTATTATTATTATTTGTATCTTTGTACATTACAAATTTTTTGTTTTTTGTTTTGAGTCAGGGTTTCTCATAGCCTTGGCTGTCCTGGATCTCACTCTGTAGACCAGGCTGGCCTCAAACTCAGAAATCCACCTGCCTCTGCCTCCCAAGTGCTAGGATTAAAGGCGTGTGCCACCACTGCCCAGCTACAAATATTTTTTTAAATAACTATGTAAACAAGCTTGGGGTGGATTTAAGAAGGAAAATAGTAAATTGGAATAAAGTTTTTAAAAATATCCTATATAAAGCCGGGCGGTGGTGGCGCACGCCTGTAATCCCAGCACTTGGGAGGCAGGGGCAGGAGGATTTCTGAGTTCGAGGCCAGCCTGGTCTACAGAGTGAGTTCCAGGACAGCCAAGGCTACACAGAGAAACCCTGTCTCGAAAATCTTAAAAAAAAAAAAAAATATCCTATATAATACAGTGGCCAAGAAATGCAAACATAATTGCATGTTTCTCAAACCTCCATGGAGGCCAAAAGGGATTAAACCAAAAGTACAATGAATAGAAGTTAGATTATTTTGAAGTTTTCATCTAAAATTATTTTTGGTACAGCCTGGGAATTCCATTACATCAGACTGTCTGTAAAATGTAATAAAAACTAAAGCCTTCCACCAAGTTCTTCCTCTGTGAAACTACTGTGCTCGGGTATTGTTCACAGTTCCGTTTCAGTCACAGTATCCGTTGTACTGATCGGTACTTTTCTTTGCATGGGAAAACCCAATGGCTTGCTTCTTCAGAATTTTCTGTGATTAGTTCCCAGGTGCTTCTGAAAACCCAGTACCTAGCAGGAGAGTCTTAAGGTCAAAATTAAAATTGCCTGAAATTTTTAAAGATTCTCATTAGCTGGAACATTTGTGGCGCAAGCCTCTGATCCCAGCACTCAGTCAGATCTCTGAATTCGAGGCCAGTCTGCTCTGCAGAGCGAGTTCCGGGATAGCCAGGGCTATGCAGAGAAACCCTGCCTCAAAGAATGGATGGATGGATGGATGGATGGATGGATGGATGGATGGATGGATGGATAAATGAATGAATGGATTCCAGATCTTAAGATTAGCTTTAATTCTTTAAAACTTAAAGTCCACTGTTAGTTAGGTGGATTTTGTCTGTCTTTTAGTTTTAGCTTGCCCTTGGTCTCATAAGTGGTCAGACCCTGGCAAGGGAGGGAGTTAGCCGAGGCTCACGAGAGCCTGTCCTCTACTGAAGGCACCGTTTGGCACAGTGTCTTATTCAGGGTTTCTATTCCTGCACAAACTTCATGACCAAGAAGCAAGTTGGGGAGGAAAGGGTTTATTGAGCTTACACTTCCACACAGCTGTTCATTACCAAAGGAAGTCAGGACTGGAACTCAAGCAGGTCAGGAAGCAGGAGCTGATGCAGAGGCCATGGAGGGATGTTTCTTACTGGCTTGCTTCCCCTGGCTTGCTCAGCCTGCTGTCTTATAGAACCCAAGAATACCAGCCCAGGGATGGCACCACTCACAAGGGGTCCTCCCCCCTTGATCACTAATTGAGAAAATGCCCCACAGCTGGATCTCACGGAGGCACTTCCCCAACTGAAGCCCCTTTCTCTGTGATAACTCCAGCCTGTGCCAAGTTGATACACAAAACCAGCCAGTACACACAGCATTGCAAGTTTCTCTTGCACATTAGTAGTGAGTGTGTGTCAGCTTGACATTTGAAGCTACAGCTGTCTGTCTGGGGCCTTCTCTGCGGTCAGGTATACAGAGAACTGTTTTTGGAACGTACTGTGGTGTACACAGTACACTACAGGCATGCACCGGGATCCTCATGTTGTCCTATGGTCTCCGGGATGCTGTCCTGTTCATATGTATCGAAGTGGGAACCATCTGGGACTTCATTCATTTTTCTGGAAAGACATAACTATAACCTGTGAGCTCAGTCGGTCACAGAATCCAGCCCCCAGTGAGGCACAGAGAGCTAGGAGTGAAAGGATAAGGTTGCAAGCTAGGAATCCCCCGTGCCTGAGTCTTGGGTGACCCCAAAGGAGCGGGGGTTCGGTCCATTCTTTGTTGGCCTGGAAGTATGCACACATCTCGCCTGCCTCCAGGGTCCGGCCGCGAGCCTCTGGGAGTGTCCCTGGCGTTTTTTCCCATCTCACCTCGGCGGAGCAGCTGTGGCAAGGACAAGCGTGGCTGGGGGCTGGCAGAATCACTGCGGGAGCTGCGGAGCTCCTGCCTGGGGGCACCTAGGTCCCCAAAACCTACTGCCAGTGGGGGAGGGTGGGCGCGACCCTGTGTGTGGCGGCCATGTAAGCAGAAATGACTTAACCAGGTCCCATCCGGCCTCTGTGGGAGGCTGATAGGTTCTGAGACCGAGGGCTCGGATGGTTTGAACTGATTGGCTTAGAAGCTTGTGGTAGGCGGGCTCTGTTATAAGCCTATAAAAAGCCAATCCAATTCTGCCCACGCGGCTCACTTCTTTTACCCTGCGTGGTAAGACTGTGACCCCCAGAGCTCTGGAAATTAAAATTCTTCTTGCAATTTGCATCAAGACGGTTTCTCGTGAGTGATTGGGGTGCCGGTTTCCGAGGCGTGGGGTGGGGGATACCCCTGTTTTTCTTTTGGGTCTTACAGGAGCTTCAGGAAGATTCTGTTATACCACATGTGGAACTTGACTTTGTCAAGTAACTCTTTTGTTTGTTTGTTTTTAATTGTTATTTTTTTGGGTTTGGTTTGGTTTGGTTTGGTTTCTTGAGACAGGGTTTCTCTGTGTAGCCTTGGCCAACCTGGAAATAACTCTGTATACCAGATTGGCCTCACACTTACAGAGATCCATCTGCCTCTGCCTCTGGAATATTAGTCATGTTACTAAAACCCTTACAATCCACAAAGTTAAGCTGTTATGGAATGGCTCCATTAAATTCTTAATTGGCAAAAATTAAAAATAAAATGGAGTACACCCACCCAATTCCCATGTACTATGACTATGCTACATTTAACTATGCTGACTTCACTTTAAAGGATAGTGCTTGTTCTACTGCCCAAAAGTATTTTGCCCTAAAAGGAGACAGCCTAAAGTAAGTGTGTGTGTGTGTGTGTGTGTGTGTGTGTGTGAAAAGTTCTAGAAACTAATAGTGGTAAGGAGCCCAGTGTTCTTCTAACATCAGGTCCAGGTTATGTGTATGTCTTTCCAGAAAATGAACGAAGTCCCAGATGGCTGCCGTTTCTATGCATATGAACAGGACAGCATCCTGGAGACCATAGGGCAAAGGAATCGTCTAAAGATAGGTGACAACCCCATCAAGAGGAAGAGTAAGCCAAAAGCTTGGGGAAACATCAAGACTTTAGCTCATCAAGCCCAGACTGGGGAAACGACAAGGATCCAGTACAATCGACCCAAAAATGCTGCTGCTGCATGCCAGTTCTCCCTTGCTGATGCAGAATCCAAACGCCTTTTTGTCGGGGGATGAAAGACACGCCCGTATTAGGAGATATGTGATATTACATGGTCATACTAAGAACTGGTTTTAGGCTTTTTTATTGCCAGTCCCAGGAATAGTTACTGATACACGAAGAGAGGTCTCAAAGATGGCTTGGGTGATTAGCAAAACTACTAATATTACAGCAAAAATCCTAGCAAAAATGAATCAAGAGATGGGTAATTTGAGGACTGCAGTTTTACAAAATAGAGCTACTGTAAATTATCTGTTGGCCAAGCATAATCTTGGCTACCAACAGTTTCCTGGTATGTGTGGCCTTAATGTGTCAGATTTTTCTCGTAGTATTGATGGTCAAATTAATGACTGAGATAAAGAGATACATGGGCAAAATCTCAGGTGACTTTTTTTTTTTTTTTTTTTTTTTTTTTTGGTTTTTTTCGAGACAGGGTTTCTCTGTGTAGCCCTGGCTGTCCTGGAACTCACTCTGTAGACCAGGCTGGCCTCAAACTCAGAAATCCGCCTGCCTCTGCCTCCCAAGTGCTGGGATTGCAGGTGTGCGCCACCACCGCCCGGTTCAGGTGACTTTTGAATGGTTATCATGGTCAGGGAGGCTTTCCCATTGGTGCTCTGCTCCATAGCTTAAAGTCCTCTCCCGCTTGCCTATGTTAATTATATGCTTGCCTATATTAGTCTAGCTATACAGCCAGTGTATTCAGCCACTCTTCCTATTATAGCCAGTTTTTTCTCTTAAAAAAAAAAAAAAATTAGAAATGGGGAGATGTAGAGGGTCTGAGGTCCTGTGCTCACAGATAAACATGCGGGAAACCAGGAATGTTAAACACGCATGCAGGGTTGTCTCTTTGTCTCTTCAACGGAAGGGATGTCTACCTGTCTTCCACCCTGAAGGCTGGGAGTGGTTGTGGTGAATAGCCTGGTGACCTTGGGCTTTCTATAGGGCGAGGCCGCACCTGATACTCCCAGACTTGTTTATTCCAGATTCTTCGTGCAGACCTTTATCTTAGGCATTGTTTCCCTGTCAATAAATAGTACCTGTGCTTAAGGGAGATGTCACCTGTTCTTTACAATCAGAGCAGAACCCTCCTCCCCCCACACACACACACACACAGAAAGTGCTCTCATTTTAGAACTGAAAGCCTCGAGGATGAAAAGGTTGTTGTCTTTATTTCATCTAAGTAACTCTGAGCTCACGTGGCCAGAGCTAAGAGTCACCCTGGGCATCCTTCGCCTTGGCCATCCTGTTCACCTTGGTTTGCTGACACACCCGCCCGCCGTTCCCCGTTCCTGTGTGTATAAAGCACATTTTAGAGGCTGGTGTTTGTTTTGATGAGTGCTTTGTTCCCCATACAAGCACGATCTTGCTTTGAACTGTGTGGTGGGTATCCAGTGGACCCGCCCTGCAAGCTTGCCTCGCCCCGGATCACTTCCAGAGAGTGTTCCAACTAATCCATAGGCACATTTTCCTTCCTAAAAATATTTCTGACTAAGTGGACTTACAGTCACAACCATTTTTATAAACCCGGTATCGATTTATTTTTAGTGTAACTTTTAAAACTTTGTAGTCTTGTGTTTTACTTTCTGATTGTTGACAGTCCCTTAGAAAGGTAAGTTGCCTGGCCTATAATTGTTTTAAGGATTGTCATTAATATTTTGAAGCACTTCCCTCACCTTTACATTTTTTTAATTATTTGTTTTTATGTGTATGCGCTTTGCCTGCGTGTATGTCTGTTCTCTGCGTGCATACAGTGACCACGGGCGGGGGAAGAGGGTTGTGGCTTCCCCAGAACTGGAGTTTCAGACTCTGCGCTATACGGTACTGCCCAACTGACCCCGTCCAGTTTCAGACTGTTAAGAGCAGTCAGTGCCCTTAACCACTGACCCATCCCTGCAGCCCCCTGCCCACCCTACAAACACCATTTATTTAGTGTTGGGGATGGGACTCAGAGGACAACTTTCAGAAGTCACTTCCCCTCCTCCTGCAGCTCTCAGTGACCCAACGACCAGCAAGCACCTTAACCACTGAGCCGTCTGGCCTGCACTTTCTCCACCTTCCTTCCTCAGTCTCCAGACACGCATCGCAATCCCTTGATAAGGGCTTATAAAGCCACATCGACCACGGCATGAGGAGAAATGAACTACGCGCAGTAAAAGAGGAGAACTCTTTTATAATAAAAAAAAAATATTGTGATGGAAAAATATGATAAAGTAGCGGGCGGTGGTGGCGCACATCTTTGATCCCAGCACTTGGGAGGCAGAGGCAGGCGGATTTCTGAGTTTGAGGTCAGCCTGGTCTACAGAGTGAGTTCCAGGACAGCCAGGACTACACAGAGAAACCCTGTCTCGAAAAACAAAAACAAAAAAAAAATTTCCTCTTATGATTTAGAGATCATATAATTTAAAGTTTTCTCTCCATCTCATTTCAGCTCCAGTATGCTGCTCTGCCCGGTACAACTTAGCGATTTTGGCCTTCTGCGGCTTCTTCGTTCTCTATGCATTACGGGTGAACCTGAGTGTTGCGTTAGTGGACATGGTAGATTCAAATACAACTCTGACGGATAATAGGACGTCTAAGGAGTGTGCGGAGCACTCTGCCCCCATAAAAGTGCACCACAATCACACAGTAAGTGCTATTTTTAAACAAAAATTGGATATACTTAAAAAACTGAAACCAAAACATTGGAGGTTTGGTTTGGTTTGGTTTGGTTTGGTTTGGTTTGGTATTCTCCCCTGGTCGGGAGCTTTTTCTGTCTTCTTTTTTGTTTTTTTTGTTGTTGGTGGGGGGGGGGTGTTTTTTTTTGTTTGTTTGGTTTTTTTTGTTGTTGTTGTTGTTTGTTTGTTTTTTCGAGACAGGGTTTCTCTGTGTAGTCCTGGCTGTCCTGGAACTCACTCTGTAGACCAGGCTGACCTCAAACTCAGAAATCCGCCTGCCTCCGCCTCCCAAGTGCTGGGATTACAGGCGTGTGCCACCACGCCCGGCTTTTTTTCTGTCTTCTTAAGAGTTAGTTGAACAATCAGTTACAGCTCATGCTCCATATCTATTGATCTGTTTGAAATGTAATTTTTCAGATTCTCGAGGAGTACTTGAAGACATTTCATTGGTACATCCCAAGATTCTGCTGTTTTAAATTATTTTTGTGTTTTGGTTTCTCTTACTGCCTTGGAACTCACTCTGTAGACCAGGCTGGGCTTGAACTCAGAGATCCACCTGCCTCTGCCTCCCAAGTGCTGGGATTAAGAACGTGTGACACCTACCCAGCTGTTTTAAACCCTCATATTATTTATGTCTGAACACTCTGTCTGCATGTGTACCTGCGAGCCAGAAGAGGGCCTCAGATCTGTTGATAGATGATTGTGAACTGCTGTGTGGGTCTTGGGAACTGAACTCTGGACTTCTGGAAGAGCAGCCAGTGCTCTTAACCACTGACATATGCCTGCAGACTGGCCTATGAGCCCATCTGATGGTGGCGGTCTCTTCAGTGAGGTTCCCCCTTCCCAGATGACCCTGGCCTATGTCACGTTGGAAAAAGAAAACAGGCATCAGCACAGTTTGCCTGCTTTGCAGTCCAAACCAACAGTTCAAAACTTTAAAGTCGACGGATTGTTTTTCTTTCTACTGTTTTGGTTTTGTTTTTTGTTTTTTTTTAACAGGGTAAAAAGTACCAGTGGGATGCAGAGACTCAAGGGTGGATCCTCGGCTCCTTTTTTTACGGCTACATCATCACACAGATCCCTGGGGGGTACCTCGCCAGCAGAGTCGGAGGGAAGCGGCTGCTGGGCTTCGGCATCTTAGGCACCGCCGTCTTCACCCTGTTCACGCCGCTGGCCGCAGACCTGGGAGTGGTGACTCTTGTCGTGCTTAGAGCGCTGGAAGGGCTAGGAGAGGTAAAACTTCTAGTCCTCATTTTACTTCTTTCTTCTTCTTTTTTCAAAGACTTATTTATTCATGTTATGTGTATGCGTACACTGTCGCTGTCTTCAGACACACCAGAAGAGGGCAGCAGATCCCATTCCAGGTGGTTGTGAGCCACCGTGTAGTTGGTGAGAATTGAACTCAGGACCTCTGGAAGAGCAGCCAGTGCTCTTAACCGCTGAGCCATCTCTCCAGCCCTTACTTCTTATTCTTTATCTCCTCTTCCCTCCTGTTCTAAGTGTTCTTTTAAAGATTTATTTTTATTTGCTATGTATGTGTTTTGTCTGCATGTAGGTTGTGTATATACATTGTGAGTGCAGGTTTCTGCACAAGTCACAAGACGGCGTCAAATCTCCCTGTTAGAGTGGCTGTGAGCCGCCAAGTGGGTGTTTTTTGTTTTTGTTTTTTTGTTTTGTTTTTTGTTTTGTTTTTGGCATTTTTCAAGACAGGGTTTCTCTGTGTAGCCCTGGCTGTCCTGGAACTCACTCTGTAGACCAGGCTGGCCTCGAACTCAGAAATCCACCTGCCTCTGCCTCCCAAGTGCAGGGATTAAAGGCGTGCGCCACCACCGCCCGGCTCGCCAAGTGGGTGTTAAAAGGCAAACCTAAACCCGTGTTCTCTGCAACAGCAGCCAGTCTCCTTAACCACTGAGCCATCCTCTCCAGCCCAGAACGCATTTTCTAAGGCTAAGATGGTCCACACTGACCATGCGTACTTACATAGACACATTTTGGCTTGTGGGCCGCCACCGTGCGGATGCTGGAACTGAGCCCAAGCCCGGAAGCCGCGCCTGCGCTCTCAGCTCCCGAGCCCCCCCCTCTCAGCCCCGTGTCGGCACGTTTGCAGACATGTTGAACCGCCTTGTTTCACTCAGGTTGCCGTTATGTGTGGAACCTCCTCCTTATCATTAGTTCATACTTTTCTGGTCTTCTAACTTAGAGACAAATAATTTATGATTTTATCTAACTCTACCAATTTACTTCTAGAATTCTTGTTTTTTATTCTAATGTTGATGGAAATCAGTCAATGAGAATCAACTTGCAGAGTTCCAAGTCCTTTTACTTCTTAATTATTTATCTATTTTATGGACATTAGTGATTTGAATGCATATATATCTGTGTGGGGGTGTCAGATTCCCTGAAACAGGAGTTACTGACAGTTGTGAGCCACCGTGTGGTTGCTGGGAATTGAACCCAGATCCTCTGGAAGAGCAGTCAGCCCTCTTAACCACTGAGCCATCTCTACAGCCCCTAGAATTCTTCTAAGCTTTTTTTTTCTTTTGGTTTTTCGAGACAGGGTTTCTCTGTGTAGCCCTGGCTGTCCTGGAACTCACTCTGTAGACCAGGCTGGCCTCGAACTCAAATCTGCCTGCCTCTGCCTCCCAAGTGCTGGGATTAAAGGCGTGCGCCACCACCGCCCGGCTTCTTCTAAGCTTTTTTATGCAGTGAAAAATATTTGTGTGTGTGTGTGTGTGTGTGTGTGTGTGTGTACCTTTTTTTTTTTTTTGTTTGTTTCTGTGCTAAGAATCGAACCCAGGGCCCTGCACACACTGCAATGTTCTCTAAGACTGAACCCACGGCTCATTTAGAAATCTCTTCACAGCCAGGTGGTGGTGGTGCATGCCTTTAATCCCAGCACTTGGGAAGCAGAAGCAGGTGGATTTCTGAGTTTGAGGCCAGCCTGGTCTACAGAGTGAGTTCCAGGACAGCCAGAGCTATACAGAGAAATCCTGTCTCAAAAAACAAAAAACAAAAACAAAAAGAAATCTCTTCGTTTTTAACTTTCTTTTCCTCTCTGTGCCTCTTCTGTGTCTCAGTGATTAAGAGCTTTTAACTCAAGCACAGGCAGCCACTGGGTCGGCCCAGCTCACGGAGGCCGTGCTAGGTAGCCTCATACAGTAGTGTGCTGGAAAGAACACTGGCGTGAAGACCTTAGCTTGTGATCAGCAGTTTCACTGTCACAGAAAAGCGTGAGGTAAACCTCGACAGCTCGGCCTCAGTTTCTTCCTTAATAATTGAGACTTAAGTACCTGTGCACCCTCAATCACAGGAATTGTAGTTTATCTGTGGTAAAATTTGCTGGAAGGCTTGAGAGATTCCCAGGCTCATATTCTAGTCTAGTCTAGTCTAGTCTAGTCTAGTCTAGTCTAGTCTAGTCTGAGACAGGATCTTCCTGTATAGCCCTGGCTGTCCTGGAACTCACTATGAGACCAGGCTGGCCTTGAACTCAGAAATCCGCCTGCCTCTGCCTCCCAAGTGCTGGGATTAATGGTGTGCTCCACTACCTCCCAATTTAAACTTTTGTTAGTAGTTTACATGTTCTTTTTCCATCGTATCCAAATAGTAGTCCTCGTGGAAGTCTATTAAATAATTCCTTCCTGGTTATAAAATAAATGCTATGGGCTGCTCTGGTCCCAGGTTTTCTTTTTCTTTTTACCTAAATAAAGTATATTGATCTGTTGTTGCCTCTGATCCAGTTATTGTATCTCTTTGCTGAGCTATTCTCATAGTGTAGTTCTTGTCTGTAGATGTTTAACATTGTAGTCTGTTGTTCCTTCTGCTGTCGGGTGGGGTGGGGGCACTGTATAAATTGTGTTTATACCTGGGGTCTCTCATCTTTCACCATGTTGTCTGTGTATACCACACACCTCGTCCATAAAGCTAGGTCAGCAACTTTGATCTTTTGATCTTTTCTGTCTGATTTTGAAGCTGCCTTGTATTTCATCAGAAATATCCACCCCCAGGGCGTCACGTTCCCAGCCATGCATGCCATGTGGTCGTCCTGGGCTCCGCCTCTGGAGAGAAGCAAGCTGCTCACCATCTCCTATGCAGGTAAGGTGACGATCCTTATAAAACCTTTTCCGTAATTCAGTGCATATGCACCCGCCTTGGGAGCGTGCCTGCATGCCAGAGTCATGTAGTCCTCCTGGGAGAACTCACCTTTGAAGGAGGCACCTTTACCATCACTTTTCCTCTTTGGCTCCGAAACAGAATAATGTGCCGTGATTGGTGAATGCTGTTTTCTCTTCCTGCTGTCATTTATCTCAAATTATGCTGTCTTCTCAAGTGTCACTAGTTAGAAAATAGTTTAGTAGCGGAAAAATCTGTTGGTTTTGTTCTTTTTGTGATCTGTTGTCGTTTGGTTGGTTGGCTTGGTTGTTTGGCTGTTGTGGCACTTGCTACGTAGACCAAGCTACCCTTGATTTCAGAGAAATCTGCCTGATTCTGCCTCTCAAGTCCTGGGACTAAAGGCACGTACCGCCGTGCCCGGCAGGATTTCTTTTGTTTTTAATTTTGGGTATATGTGTGTGTGTGTGTGTGTGTGTGTGTGTGTGTGTGTGAGAGAGAGAGTCACAGCATTTATGAGCTGCCTGATGTGGACACTAGGAGTTGAACTCAGCAGTATGTGATCTTAAGTGTGTGTGTGTGTGTGTGTGTGTGTGTGTGTGTGTGTGTTGTGTATGCGTTGTGTATGTCTGAGTATGGGTGCATGGAGACACCCCTAGAGGACAGAAGAAGGTGTAGGGTCTCATGGGACTGGTCTCCAAGTGGATGTGAGCCACCTGACGAGGCAGAAGGCACTGGGATTCTGCACAGGACACTCCGAGATCAAGTTCTCAGCACTGAGATTTATTTGCCCCAGAAGGCTGGGAATACGAGACATAAACAGGAGATAGAGGATGAGGGAGAAGGGGAAGGGAACAAGGGAGAGGGCCAAGGGATATTTGTTCTGGTGAACAGAGGACCGCGCCTGGATGGAGAGGCGGCAGAGGTGGCACATTAGGCAAGTGGCAGTTTATAAAGGTAAAGGGGGAACCCGCGTTAGGACGGCTTGTTTCGTTTTGATTAGACAGGTGAAAGTGGCCAAAGGGGACTTTTGACGCTAGACTTCTACAGTTTGGTAGCTAGAACTTGACAGTCTGCCTCAGGAGGAGGAAGTGCCCAAAGAGAACAGACCTTGGTGGGTGACAGTGTTTAGCAAGGCGGAAGGAATGGGGGGAGGGCAAGATCTGCCAGAGCCGCGTTTGCCATGCTCAGGCTGGCAAGCAAGTCCCGGTCCGGTCCTCCGCAAGAGCGGCAGCCAGCGCGCTCAGCTGCTGAGCCGTCTCCCCAGCCAGTGCGCTCAGCTGCCGACCGACTCCCTAACCAGTGCTCTCAGCTGCCGAGCCCTCTCCCCAGCCCCTTTAATGATGATTTCTCGCGTGACTGTGCAATAAGCGCATGACTTGCCGCTCTTCCCTCCTGCATCTTTGCACTGTGCATTTGTTCTCATTTGGAGCTGCAAGTGCGATAACATGACCTTTATTTGAAATTATAATTTTACCAGATTGTGGAAGAAATACGTGATTGTTTTCCATTGACTGAGCAGAAGTTTTTCTACCTGATTAATCTTAAATACAGTGGTTAATTTTTTTTTTCAAGACAGTGTTTCTCTGTATAGCCCTGCCTGTCCTAGAACTCACTCTGTAGACCAGGCTGGCCTTGAACTCAGAGATCCACCTGCCTCTGCCTCCCATGTGCTGGAATTAAAGGCGTGCGCCACCACTGCCTGGTACAGTGGTTAAGAAAGAGTTGTCTGCAGTGATTTTAAAACCAGAATCAGAAGGATGAAAACAAACCAGCCATGGACTGGGGTGTAACTCCACTGGTAGACCACTTGCCTAGCTTGCGTGAGGCCCTGGGTTCGATCCCAGGCACAGCACAAACCAGGCATCAGTAATGCATGCCCAGTCCTTAGGAAGCCGAGGCAAGAGGATCTGTAGTAGGCTCAGCAGGGGCTACAAGGTGAGCATGAGGGCGAAGGCTACAGGAGTTTTTTAATTATTATTATTATCATGATCTCTTTATGTATATGAGTACACGATAGCTGCTTCAGATACACCAGAAGAGAGCATTCAATTATAAATGGTTGTGAGCCACCATGTGGTTGCTGGGAATTGAACTCAGGACCTGTAGAAGAGCAGCCAGTGCCCTCAACCACTGAGCCATCTCTTCAGCCCCCCCCCCTTTTTTAAAGGCCTCTCTTTTCTGGCCTCTCTTTTCTCTTCTCTTATGAGACTGACATAAGAAGTCTGATGGTAGCCAGGCGGGCGGTGGTGGCGCACGCCTTTAATCCCAGCACTTGGGAGGCAGGCGTATTTCTGAGTTCAAGGCCAGCCTGGTCTACAGAGTGAGTTCCAGGACAGCCAGGACTACACAGAGAAACCCTGTCTCGAAAAACCAAAAAAAAAAAAAAAAAAAAAAGGAAGTCTTGATGGTAAACTCAAGGCTAGGCGCTGCTCACTGTGCTGCCTCTCCTGGGTCGGATGCTGGCTCTCGACTGGTGTGCTCCAGTTCGGCCGTGCTCCAGCTCAGCCCTGGCACACAGCGCCTTCCAAGTTCAGTTCTCCAAGACCCTGCAATCGCTCCTCAGGCTTTATCGCTGTTCCTTCCTTTTGCCCCAGTGAGGTCCCCAGACCCTTTGTCCGCTTTCCTGTCTCCAGCCCTCTGTCCATCCTGTCACTGCGTCCTGCTCTTGCTTTGTTTGGCGTTGCTTTGGGATTTGGTTTATGGTTTGGCTAGCTGGTGGTGGTTGTGTTTGCGGCATCATTGACCCTGCCTCCTGAGTGCTGGGATTGACGGTATGCCACCTCGCCAGCTACCCTACGTCCTCATTGGCTTTCTTTCTTAGCTGCTCTGGGACTGAATCTTTTATTGTTTGTTTGTTTGTTTGTTTGTTTGTTTGTTTCAAGACAGGGTTTCTGTGTAGCCCTGGCTGTCCTGGAACTCACTCTGTAGACTAGGCTGGCCTCGAACTCAGAAATCTGCCTGCTTCTGCCTCCCAAGTGCTGGGATTAAAGGCGTGCGCCACCACTGCCCAGATCTGGGACTGAATCTTAACAAGCTTTTCAAAGTCCTGTTGCTAATCCATATGTCTTGCCTTTGCTTGGAGAAGTCAGAAATAACTCTCCTATTTGAGCTCTGCATTGATTTGTGAGACTTCCTAATTTGGAATAGTCATTGGTTTATATCTGTCTCCTGCCTGAGACTAAAACATGGGATCAAAAATAGTGTCTAAGCCAGGTTAGTGTAATATGTATCTATAATTCCGGTACTTCAGAACAGGAGACAGGAAGATTAGGAGTTCAAGGTCATCCTTAGCTACATATGGAGATAAGGGCTACCCTAGGCTTCATGGGACCATGTCTTTTTTTTTAGCATTTATTTATTTATTTTTATTTATTTATTTATTTAATGTATGTATCTAAGTATACAATTGCTCTCTTCAAACACACCAGAAGAGGATATCAGATCCCATTACAGATGGTTGTGAGCCACCATGTAGTTGCTGGGAATTGGACATGGTCCTTCTGGAAGAGCAGCCAGTACTCTTAACCACTGAGCCATCTCTCCAGCCTGAGACCCTGTCTTAAAAAGTAAATTATTATTATTATCTAGCCAAGCAGAGTAGTTGGCGCCTGTAATCGCAGCCCCTGGAAAGCGGAGGCAAGAGCGTTCTGTAAATTTGAGGAAAGCCTGAGCTACATAGTGAGTTCAGGACCACCCGGGCTACAGGGTGCAATCCTGTCCCAACTGAAAAAGAAATACATACGCGCGCGCACACATATACACAGAGAGAGACTATCACTTAGCTCCCACTGCACTTAACTAAAATGTCTTGTATGGTTAAAATGTATTATTTTATTTATAAAACAATTGTTTATAATATATAAAATTACGAAAAGCCTCATTCTTATTTCAGCAAGCATGCCCACACCCACCCGCCTCCTCATCCGCCTCGAGCTGGGATTTCAGCGCGCACCACATGCATGGCTCTCACAGCGGGCGGATCCTGTATTCCTCAGTGTCTGCCTAGCTGTAACTGTATGTGTAGGTGTACGTGCTTTACATTGTAGAGCATGCTGGGCTGTCTGGTCACTGTGGCCCCTTCTGGCTCCATCGTTCCTTGTGGTCTGTCCACTGCTTCTGCCTTCCTTAAGTGGTGGCCCTTCCTATGTTCACCTCCCCAAGGCTTATAGAGTCTTCTGTGTTGATCTAGGAGCACAGCTTGGGACAGTAATCTCACTTCCTCTTTCCGGAATAATTTGTTACTATATGAACTGGACTTATGTCTTCTATCTTTTTGGTAAGTATAAGTCTTTAACTAAATTATAACATAAATTAAAAGTGTTAACAGTAGCTGATTACATTTCAATGTGATTCTGTCTCCCAGCTTCCTAACTGAAAGAATTTCGTAACTGAACATGGGGGTTCATAAAAGTTTAGTAAAAGGTTTCTGAACACACGCTGACTAATTCAGAGTAAAACATGTGAGGAATCTGAGGTCCGCCTGTGCTAGCCCAGGTCGTGACATGTGACTTCGCCGCAGCCTAGGTGCTGATGGAACATGCACTCTGGGTACACATGCTGCCACGGGAGGCCTGAAACACGTCAGCTCAGAGTCAAGAGCATTATATGTTATAGACTGTAATGTCTTCACAATTCTCGAAACAGAATTGTTTACTATAGATAGCAAAAGACAGTATTCCTCTACTGTGAGTCTTCAGCTTGTAAGTATCAAATTAGTGTATCTTTGGGTTGGATCAGAGTGTGTTTGAGCCAGGCAGTGATGATGCATGCCTTTAATCCCAGCACTGGGGTGGTAGAGACAGGTGGATCTCTAAGATTAAGGACAGCCTGGTCTACAGTTTCAGGACAGCCACAACTACACAGAGAAACCCTATCTGGAAAAAAGAAAAAATTACTGTTTGAGTTACTGAGTTGAGATTCATAAGAAAGAACCATTGGCTGAGTTTTCGGCTCAGGCTTAGAGGAGATTTTCTGAGAATTGAAAAGACCCTAAACAGGTTTCTGCTGTCTTGTACCACCCATGCATGCAAAGTGCTGTTCTCAGAATTGACCCTCACAAGACAGAAGTCAACCCTGAAAAGGCTTGAGGATGCTCTGCGCACTGCAAGTGTGAAACAGTCGTCCAGCATTTAAAGCTCTGTGTAAGAGCAAGCACGACTGCCGGGCATGGTGGCGCACGCCTGTAATCCCAGCACTTGGGAGGCAGAGGCAGGCGGATTTCTGAGTTCGAGGCCAGCCTGGTCTACAGAGTGAGTTCCAAGACAGCCAGGGCTACACAGAGAAACCCTGTCTCGGGGAAAAAAAAAGAACGAGCACGTCTGTCTCAGGATGCAAATCATCTTCTGTCTTTCATAAGCAGGCAAATCAAATGAGAAACGAAGAACTTAAAATAAGTTTCTTTTGTATGTTACTAGTAAACATTTGATTTGTATTATGATTTTATATACCTACTTACACAGAGTTGTGTAAAAATTTCTCAGTAGAAAGGGCTTAAGAAGTGCTACTCTAGGCCGGGCAGTGGTAGCACATGCCTTTAATCTCACGGCTTAAGAGGCAGAGGCAGATAGATCTCTGAGTTTGAGGCCAGCCTGGTCTACAGATCAAGTTGCAGGACAACCAAAGGTAAAAAACCAAAACAAACAAACAAACAAAAAAACAAACAAACAAAAACAACAGGAAAATAAGCCCTAAGGCCTACTCTAACTCGCTGAAGGAAACATTGCCAACTCACAGTGTTCTAAAGCACAGAAAACCCGTTTCCCAGGTTCTTAGGGCTGACAGGAGCTAGCCCAGTTTGACCTGTTAGCTTTGGAATGTGCTTCTCTAGAAACTGCTGTTGAGTCCTGGCCTTTAGTGTCACACTGAGACAAGTTCTTCTCTGGGGGTTATGGAAAGTGTGTTTTGAAAATACTTTCTCTTAAGCAGAATAGGGTGTTCTCTCTCCCCGAGATTAATCTTTTTCCTTTCCTTTAGTGGGAAAGCATTCATTTCTTAAATTGATTGTCAGGATCATACATATTCTTAATAAATTATATTATTACACAGGTATTTTCTACCGAAAATGAACCTTCAAAATGAATGGAAACAGACATTTAGAGGTGTGTGTGTGTGTGTGTGTGTGTGTGTGTGTGTTATAGAAATAGATTCCTTTGTTTTGTTGGTTTTGTTTGTTGTGTTTTGAACAGGGTTCTCTCCTGGCTGTGCTGGAATTTGCTCTGTAGATCAGGCTGGCCTCAGACTTACAGAGATGCACCTCTGTCTCCTGAGTGCTGGGATTAAAGGAGTGTGCCACCACCTCCCAGCTGGAAATTCATTCTTAAGAGATTTTTCTTGTCCATAATAGACAATCCATTAGAGACAAAATGCAAATTTAATATTTGAATGTCACAGCATGGGAAGAGGTGGGAATTGGGACTATTAATTGCCACAGGTTTTCTTTTCTGGTGAATATGTTCTGGAATTAATTATATTAGCACAATGAAATAAGTATTAAAAATTTGTACTGAGCCGGGCGGTGGTGGTGCACGCCTGTAATCCCAGCACTTGGGAGGCAGAGGCAGGCGGATTTCTGAGTTGGAGGCCAGCCTGGTCTACAGAGTGAGTTCCAAGACAGCCAGGGCTACACAGAGAAACCCTGTCTCGAAAAATCAAAAAAAAAAAAAAAAACTTTGTACTGAGCCAAGATGGCCATGGTGGTACTTGGGAGACTGGGAAGCTAAGACAGGAAGATTTAAACAAAACAAAAATCTGTAGAGCCGTGTAAGTCTGTCCGTCTGCAGACCCTGATCGGCTGAGTCTTCGATTCATTTCATTAGTGTTGAGGCTGTGCATGGTCACACACACCTGTGATCCCAGCAGCTGAAGCAGAAGAATTACCTCAAGTGTAGCCTGAGCTTCATATTGAACACCTAGCCAGCCAGAACCACCTAGCAAAACCCTGCCTCAGATCCTCCTCAGTGCAGAGAGAGTAACAGCTTCTATCCCACTAAAGAGCTGAAGCCCGAAATTAAATCTAATTTTACATTACATTTATAGACATGATGTAATCTTCTCAGGGTGTGTACAGAATGCTGTTGGTACATTCAAATTGTATTTAACTGTTATCTCTCAATTTTAAGGTATAGTTGGAATTGTCTGGTTTATTTTATGGATGTGGATAGTCAGTGATACACCAGAAACTCACAGGACAATCTCCCATCATGAAAAAGAATACATTGTTTCATCGTTAAAAAATCAGGTATGGACTTTGACACATATTAAAAATCGATATAACGGCTTTTGAAATAGATCTTTCTGTTGTTTGTGGCTTAGGCAAATTAAGATGAGCCAATGAAATAAGTGTCTAAAATGCTGGCTGAGGAGGTGCAGTTCTTTCTGAACAAAAACTAATTTCTTCTCAGGGTCTAAGGGTGTGGCTCAGTGAGAGAGCATAAACACCCAAGAGGCTGAGTAGTCAGGTACAAACTGAGGACAGACAGACAAAGAGGGTGCCATGATGCACGCGCGCGCGCACACACACACACACACACACACACACACACACATACACACATACACGCGCACACACACGTTGAATTGGGGGATTCTACTGCATGTGACTAACCACCATACTCCTGGGTCAACCCATTTATTAAATATTAGTAGTTTAACATCTGTTTTAGAATTAAGATGAGTATAAAAAGACATCTTCATATCTTTTTAAGTTAATTATTTTTATATTTCTAAATTCCGTATATTTGTCTGTGTGTCAGTATGTGAATAAGAACGGAGTTACCCTCCAAGGCCAGAGGTGTCAGGTCCCCGGGAGTTACAGAAGGCTATAAGCCACCCACTGTGGAGTCTGGGGACCAAGCTCAGGTCCTCTGCAAGAGAAGCATGCACTCTCAACGGAAACCGCTTCTCCTGCCTCGTCGTGTGGCTTTCTCTGACCCAGCACATCATCCCAGATACCCCTGCACTGGAGGCCACGACACGTGGCTGCATAGAAGGCCCTCCCCTGCTCTGGAGGCCACGTCACGTGGCCCTCCCCTGGTTCCCGCTCTTTATCCTGTTTCCTTCCCCGAGATGGTGATACTGCCCGGGCTAGCCTCAAACTCTGAGCTCACGTCACCCTCTGCTGAAACCTCCTGGTTATCTGAGGCTGCAGGTGTGGAGCGCCTCACCCAGCATGCACAGTTCCTATAAACGGTTTTAGTATCACGAAGACTGGATAATGGAAAGCAGATCCTAAGAGACCTTCCAGTCTCTTCGCTCTTCCCTCATGTCAGCCCCCAGATGTGATAAGGACAGCACTCTCCACTTCACAGAAGCTCTGTTGTTTAAAGTGGCTTGTGCACACAAAGCCTTGGTGACACTGATAACTCTGCTGTGCTCGTGTTTGGTGGCATTTGTAACTCCACTATGCTATGTTCTCCTCTGACAGGTCATAGATTCTCTAGTTAATATGTTTATTGAAACAACTAAAATTGGTTAATTATTTTGCTACTTAGCATTTCACAGAGTTGAGGTTCAGATCTAGAATACACAGCTGAATGTGGTGGTGTGTGCTCTAGGCTGAGTTTCAGCTAATGGTGTGCGTGGTGAAGTGTTCTCAGAGCTATTGCTGTAGCGTCTCCTCACGTGGCCTGTTTCCTTCAGCTTTCTTCGCAGAAGGTGGTGCCGTGGGTGTGCATCTTGAAGTCACTGCCACTTTGGGCAATTGTAGTAGCACATTTTTCCTACAACTGGACCTTTTACACTTTATTGACGTTACTGCCGACTTATATGAAAGAAATTCTACGATTCAATGTTCAAGAGGTAAGAGGAAATAACTCTCTGCTCTAGAATGGTTTTCAGAGCCACACCCACAATCCCTTTTCACCTTTATCATCTTGAGTCTTTTTCTTCTGTGCTGGCTAGTTCTTATGTCTGCTTGTCGCAAGCTAAGTCATTTGAGAGGCGAGAACCTCCGTTGAGAAAGGGCCTCCGGAAGATGCGTCTTCTTAATTAATGATTGATGCGGAGAGGGACCAGCCCACTGTGGGTGGGGCCATCTGGGGAGGGCGGTCCTGGGTTCTATAAGAAAGTCAGTAAAGCCGCCCCACCCCGCCCCCCACGCCCCTGCCATGGCCTCCGCTTCCGCTCCTGCTTGCAGGGTCACACATAGTTTGAGTTCCTGCCTCAACTTCCCTGAGTGAAATGTGATTCGTGATATGTAACCAAATAAACCCTCTCCTCCCCAATTTGCTTATAGCTTTGGCTGTCCAATAACTCACTCGGTAGACCAGGCTGGCCTTGAACTCACAGAGACCCACCTGACTCTGCTTCCAGAGTGCTGGGATTAAAGGCATTAAAGGCATGTGCCACCAGGGCCCAGCTTGCTATACTAAGTTTTCTTTTGCCACCCGTGTGTGTGTGTGTGTGTGTGTGTGTGTGTGTGTGAGAGAGAGAGAGAGAGAGAGAGAGAGAGAGAGAGAGAGACCCTGAGACCCTGAGACCCTGAGACCCTGTCTCACCAATTGAGAAAAGGGTTTGAAAATAAATCTGTAGCTGCATAGAAACATAGTTAAAACTGACTTTTTCCTTAAAACTCAGCATCTTCATGAAACTCATGAGATGTCCTTTGCTCACAGTAGGGCTGATTCTGAGAAGCGTGTATGTAAAACTGTATTTTAAAGCTTTAAAGTAACCAGATGTGGTGGCACATCCCTTTAATCCCAGCACTTGGGAGGCAGGTGGATCTCAGTGAGTTTGAGGCCAGCCTGGTCTACAAAGTGAGGTCCAGGACAGTCAGTGCTACACAGAAACTTTGTCTTGAAAAACAAAAACAAACAAACAAACAAAAAAGGTAGCATCTACAAAGACCTGGCGCAGACAGTGCTGTTTCCCCGAGAAACTGGCTGTTACAGGCTGAGTTAGACTGAGTCCCATGATCTCTGCACATGCCAATCACATGTGTGCTATAAGGACATCGCCACATTGCTCCGCTATGTCTGCTCTTTCCAAGTAGTCAGGGCTGGCTGCGACTCGTATGTTCTACCATAGTTAATCCTGAATCTCCCTCCCTCTTCCAGAACGGGTTTTTGTCTGCGCTGCCTTATTTTGGCTGCTGGTTATGCATGATTCTCTGTGGTCAAGCTGCTGATTACTTACGGGTCAAGTGGAACTTTTCAACTCTAAGCGTTCGGAGAATTTTTACCCTCGTAGGTAAGTGAGATGAACCAAGGTGTGCTCTACTTCCCAGTCATGTGCATAACCACTTTGCCTCTGATCACAATGGGAGCTTGCCCCCCACACAACCAGTTCTGTAGCACACAAGCTGTGAAACGTCTCAGTCTCGCAAGACTGCCCCCTCACTTAGAGGCTGGTCACCAGACCCGGGCCGTGCCCTACACTTTTAACCAGCTGACTATTCATTAGGGTTCCCGAGACCTGCCCTTGGGCTCAGTTAATTTGCTAGACTGACGCACTGAACTCAGGGCACAGACTTTATTTCTGACTGCTCACTTATTATAGAGGATGTTACAAGGGGAGCAGATAGATAGCCAGATAGAAAAACCCTGAGGGCAAGGTCTATGGGAGGGGCTATGGAGCCACCTCCCTTCAGAGGCGCGCCCTCTGCCTGGGAGTTCTGCTGCTCGGAAGCTCGCCTAGACCTCATCCATGTTCTCTGGTTGTTGTTAATTGGTTATCTGTTTGATTGATTGATTGATTGATTGATTGATTGATTGTTATCACAAAATCTGACCATGTGACCAGACTGATATGGAACTGGCTATATAGCTCAGGTAGCCTGGAACCCAAAAGCCATCCTCCTGCCTCACTCCCCTGAGTACTGGAGCTACTAGCATGGGGACTTGGTTACTTGGTAGTGTAGTGGCTTGTTTCCAAGACAGAGACTCCATGCTGTGCTACCTGGGTTTGGCCTCAAAATTCACACCTTTCCTGCTCTGTCTAGAGCTGGGATCACAGACCTGGACCACTACACCCAAGCCAAGCTTTGTCCTTTTGTGATTCTGAGGCAGCTTCCTTATGTCGGCAGGACTGAGTGACTCATTGGCCATTATGGTCCACCCACCCTTCAGGCCCACCTTTATCTCCTCCTCGGCCACTGGTACCTTTGCCTTTTTGATAGCCAGTCAACGTAGTGCATACCATAGTCCCAATGCTGGGGAAGCTGAAGCCAGAGAGTCATTTGAGGCCTGGAGTTTGAAGCCACACTGGGTAACATAATGAGACTCCATCTCAGAAAGAAAAAGAAATTGAGAGCCAGGCCTGGAGATCCATCTCTAAGATCCCGGCCCTTGAGAAGTAGAGCCAGGAGCATCAGGGATTCGAGGTTTTCTGATTCATTACTAGTTTGATCAAGGCCAGGTTGGGCTCCCTCTCATGATGTCTCAAAATACTGGGACAAACACACAGTCTAGGGCCACTGGTCCCATTGTCACCGGTCATGCCATGTTATTAGCAAACAAAAGGCAATCCTAATCACTCCAGAAACTCCAGAGGCACGAGGGCTCTGTACCAGAAAACAGGAATGGAGAGCAGGAAGTCATGTCTGAGCCAGGCGCATGCCTGTGCGCCCGGCACTCTGGGAGTCAGAGGCAGGCGGATTTCTGAGTTCCGAGGCCAGCCTGGTCTACAGAGTGAGTTCCAGGACAGCCAGGGCTGTCTTGTTAAAAAAAAAAAAAAAAAAGAGTTCCTGTCTGTTCCTGTCACAGGAAGCAGCCAGGGCAACACAAAAGAATAATCCTTTACCTTGTTCACATATGGATCCTGACTTTGGTTCCCACAACCACAACGGCCTGGACCTCCACCTACATGGTATCCGGCACCTTCTGGCCTCCGCAGGTACCAGAGAGGACACCAGACATACATAATCAGAACATGTTTCACGTCAGTTTTGTCTGCTCGTGCTGGTGTATTCCCTTAATCCCAGTTCTTGGGAGGCAGAGGCAGGCAGGTTAGATCTCTGTCACTTTGAGGCCAACCTGATCTACATAATAAGTTGCAGGCCAGAACTACACAGTAAGGTCCTGTCTAAATAAATAAATGTTATTTGGGGCCCAGAGAAAAATGGCTCAGCCTTAAGAGAACCAGCTGCTCTTACAGAGAACACAAGTTCCGTTCCCAGCACCCACACGGCAGCTTACAGCTGTCTAACTCCAGCTCCCTGGGATCTGATGACTCCCAGCTCCATGCTCTGAAGGCACTAGACACACATGTGTGCACAGACATACATGCAAGTAAAACACCCAGACACAGAAAATCCATCTTTTATGGTGAAAAGACCCGTTAGGTAAATTCTTCAAAAGCCTGCTGAGCCCCCACTACAGGAGTTGCTGTCCTATCCTGGTCCAATCCTACTCTGACTTTGATAATCTGTAAAGAAAATCATTTCCCTTTGGGTTCAATCTGATTTTTCCCCCCTATGGACCAGCTGTGTGTAATAATATGCATTTTGTTATCACCTCCTAGAACTAAGATGGGTCAGATTTCTAATTACATCCAACAAAGTTTATTATTTGAGTAAGATTTGTGTGTCTGTGTGCGTGTGTGTGTGTGCATGTGTACATGCATGCATAGGTGTGTGCCATTGCAGAAGCCACTGGTCACGTGGGGCTGGGAGTTACAGATGGTTGTGACCCGACATGAGTGCTAGGAACCAAAGTTAGGTCTTCTAGAAGAGCAGGAAGCACTCTTCGCCACTGAACCATCTCGCCAGCCCCCAATGGAGTTTATTGTATAATTTGTTTACTTTGATGTTATGAACTTTAGTCACAGTCTGTGTCAGCTGTTGCTTCTCCCTTCTGCCCTGTTTTTCAATCTTTCTGTCCCTGGTGGTCAGCTCTGTAGATGTAGACTAAGTTCTTATCACATGCAGACTGAATAGCACGGCAGGGGGAGGAAAGTTTCCTTTTCTTATGACGTGAGTTATATCCCATGTTTCCTGCCAGGCTTTCTGGTGAATGAAGACGCTTGTCTTCCAGGCAGTTCAGTGTTTCTACAGTAGGTGGCAGCACTGTCCAATGCAGGGTTATACGGTTTTAAATAGAGCAACCATAATGGCGCTTCTTTTTCTCTTACAACTTTGTGACTCCAGGAATGGTTGGCCCTGCAGTTTTCCTAGTCGCGGCTGGATTTATAGGCTGTAACTATTCCTTGGCTGTTGTGTTCCTAACCATATCCACGACGCTGGGAGGCTTCGCCTCTTCCGGGTTTAGCATCAACCATCTGGATATCGCTCCTTCGTGAGTACAAATACAGAGGCTTGCTGGGAATGGCCTTGCTGGGAATGGCCTTGCTGGGAATGGGTGTAATTTTTTTTTTCTTACAGTCATGGTAAAACATAGATAACATAAAACACGCTACTGTTTGCAGCCATTACCACCTGCAGCCTCTGGGCTGTTACATCTCTCCTGTTGAAATTCTGTGTCCCTTGAGCCAGCGCTAATGCCACATTTCCTGTTCCCACGTTCCTGGCAGCCACCGTTCTTATTTCTGCTCTCCGTGCATTTGACTACTAGAGGAATCACTTTAAATTTTTTTGCTGGATTTCAGTTTACACATTCAGTAAATTCTCAATCCCTGAACTGCCATCACCTCTATCCATGGCTTCTCCTGCACACAGACGTGATGGTGTGACTTGGGTCTGTACCAGCTAGAATAGGCGCTGTGATAGCCCATCCTCGACCTGCCACCAAGCTTGGCACCTAGGACTCACTGGACAGAGGAGTGACAAAGCCCTCTTTGTCAGAGACAGAGCTAGGAGCTCAGCTCAGCTGGTATTGTGCTTGCCTGGCGTTCACAAAGACACGTCGCCAGCACCACACACTGACCGCTGCAGCGTCGCACACCTTAATCCCAGACTTCGGAAGATGAAAACAGGAGAATCAGAAGTTCAGGGCCAGTCTAGGACACAAGACCATGTATCAAATAAACAAACAAATAAATAAAAATGGAGCCAGCAAGATGGAGGCTCAGAGGGTAAAATATATATATATATATGTATATGTATGTATGTATGTATATGTAGCTACATATACATGTGTATATATATGTATATATACATATATGTATATATATAGCTTTATGAATCAAGGAAGTAGAGCCTGGAGGCAGGAGGAACAAAATGTCAGGCTCAGCCTCAGCTGCAGTTCAAGGCCAGCTGCCGCACCCATAGGCGATCCTGTCTCAACAAACAAACAAAACAAAAAATTACAAAAGAACAGAGCCATTGCCTTGCCCGGTTGACACGTACCAAATTACCTGCATGTAGACACCGTGTCCGGTACGTGGCTGCTCTCCAGCCTCCCACATAAGCATTCTCTTTGTTTGTCCTCAGCGCTCTGGTGAGGTCGGCCGGGCTCCTGACTTACTGTATAGAAACTCAGGTTCAGGGGAATTAAGTGGCTTGTCCTATGCCACACAGCTAACAAATGCTAAGTCCATAATCTGAGCCTACAAGACTTACTTTAAGCCGAAACAAGTTTTTATATCTACCTCTCTGGAAGCATTCTTTGAGCCACGTAGCTCTATTCCCCCCCCCCCCCAGCTAAGATAAAAGAAGGGACTAGATTGAGTACCTTTCCTCAGAAGATTTGGGGAACTTAATTTACAAGAAGTAATGGAGCTGGGCAGTGGTGGTGCACGCCTTTAATCCCAGCACTTGGGAGGCAGAGGCAGGTGGATTTCTGACTTTGAGACCAGCCTGGTCTACAGAGTGAGTTCCAGGACAGCCAGGGCCACACAGAGAAACCCTGTCTCGAAAAACAAAACAAAATAAAACAAAAAATAAAACAAAAAAAAAAAAACAACCTGTAAAATATAAAGGAGGAGTTCATTGAACTTTACAAACTAGGAACTATTTGAATATGCGTATCGATAAGGTATGAACTCTAGGAATTTATTTGTGAAAGTTAATTGCAAGTAAACTTAGTTGAATTTAGTGATAATTTGAAAAATATAAACATAACTGTAATAATAACACTTTGCCAGACAGTGGTGGCGCACGCCTTTAATCCCAGCACTTGGGACACAGAGGCAGGAGGATTTCTGAGTTTGAGGCCAGCCTGGTCTACAGAGTGAGTTCCAGGGCAGCCAGGGCTACACAGAGAAACCCTGTCTCTTTAAAAAAAAAAAAAAATAGAGATGCTTATTTTATTAGCAAAGAGCTTCATAGTAACTGGGGCATCCCTGCCTACATACCTAGTGAGTCCACGACCGCCTAGGCCATATGAGAGAGACCCTGTCTCAAACAACAGTGACAGAGAGTAGAGCTAGTGACTTTTCCAGCTGTCAGTTATTGTGCTCCTTATGTATACATGCCATTGTCTAGCACTCAAGAGCTTACTAGTCACTTGTACAAACACTTGTTTGTCCTGAGCAGTCTAAGGAGGTAGGTAGGTGCGCTTGACCAGTTTCCAGGTGGAGGAAATGTTAACATGTGTGGAGTTGTAGCCAAGCCTGATTACCTAAACCCACTCAAGGAGATAAGCAGTTACTTTAAATATGAGGGTCTGGGGCCGTGGCTCAGTGATAGAGAACTTACTGCATGTGTACCCCGGTGGGGTCAGCCTCCGGCACTGCAGACAGTAAAGAAGAGAAACAGAATGATCAGTGCTGCCCCTTAAACTGAAAGAAAAGAAGATAAAGAAAGGCGGAGGGTTTCAGCTAACCTCCGCTCCCCAAACGGCCTTGTAAGCATATCTTCCTGAAGTCCACCCAGACACTTGCAAGGTCCCGCTGGAGCCTCCCAAGTGCTGGGACTACAGGCGTGTGCCACCACGCCCGGCGTTGTTCGACTTTAAAACAGGCTAGCCTCAAACTTGTGTCGGTCCCCCACCTCAACACCCTCTTGCTGGGGCTACAGGTATGCACCCTGTGGGTGAAGCCACACCTTTCCTGTGGCTAGTTACGGTGCTGGGTCCTGTAGAATTGTCAGCCGTTGTGTGCACTCCAGGAGCAGGAAACACTGAATCTGTGCAGCGCCTTTCCTCATCCGTAGGCGTCCGTCGTCCATGGCACTTCCTGGCCGAGGGGAACGTAAATACTTGAATGGGCGACTTGGTGCTGACATTTAGGATTTCACACCGTCCGTCTGTGCTTAAGATCTGTCAGTGGAAAGTCCTGGCAGCATTGCAGCCGGTTCCTCCTCCTGCCAAGGTGCTAATGGTTTAAAAAAAGAGTAGGAGAGCAGTCCTGCCAAGCGTGGTTAATTTAAGCTGTACTCCCCGAGGGGAAACGAGCCAAAAAGAGCTTGGCTTGTTTATATGGTTTGTATATGGGCTTCAAGTGTAAAAGTATGGATGTTTGTAGATGGCTAAAATAGGCACCGCAGAAATTATTATTATTATTATTATTATTATTATTATTATTATTATATAGGAGTCTTGCCATTTAGAATGAGAAAGCGATTTCAGATCAGTAGCTGACAGGTTGAAGCCAAGGGTCCTAGTAGAAGTTGCAGCGTCTCACAGTAGGACTGCATGAACTGCGGAACATTTCTTTCATTTGGGCCAGGAATTTGCTTTTCAGTCCTAGTGGTCACCAATGTAAAACACGAAGGCTCCAGCGGGACCTTGCCGGTGTCTGTGTGGACTTCAGGAAAATATGCTTACAAGGCCGTTTGGGGAGCCGAGGTTAGCTGAAACCCTCCACCTTTCTCTATCTCCTTAACAAGGCATCAAACTTAACTCAAGGAACTCTAAATTCCAGACTCTAGATCCTACCATGTGCTTGGGAGGGGCGTAGGATTGTATTAAATGATACATCATCAGGGTAACTGTAAAAGCCAGAGTTTAAAACACAGACACACACACACACACACACACACACACACACACACACACACACACACACACACCACCTCGGTAGAGAGAATAGTTTATAGAATGAACTGGTCCATACAACAGTTTGTATATACACACACACAAACACACACACACACACCACCTCGGCAGAGAGAGAATAGTTTACGGAATGAACTGGTCCATACAACAGTTTGTAGTAAATCAGCAACCTGGTATGTAATCCAGAATGTTACACTTGACTCCACCTGTACAAACTTCCTGATCAGGAATTGGCAGCGTTGGGCGCCATGTGTGAGAGGCACTGCTCTTTGTGGAACTAGGCGCCCGTGGTGGGCATGACCCAGCGCGTGGCCCGAGATGCCTGTGGCTTGCACGGCACCTCGCCTTAGGCAGCGTGTG
>OZ030012.1:81883290-81910790 GCA_964023405.1 Apodemus agrarius | reverse complement strand
GTGTGCACTGTTTATGGGCCTTTGTGCTCATTTATTTTTATTTCTAACACAGTGTTGGCAGTCTTACAAAAGGCCCTGCCACTGACCTCCTGCCATAGGCTGAACCCACCCACCCTGCCTCTAAGGCTGGTCTCTCTGCTCAGGCGTAGGCACCCCCTGGACTTTATCATAGCTACAAGTGGACAGTGATGATAACGCCTTTAATCCCAGCACTCGGAAGGCAGAGGCAGGCAGATCTCTCTGAGTCCAAGGCCAGCCTGGTTTACCGAGTGAGTTTCAGGACATAGAATGACCCAGTCTCGGGAAAAAGAAAAGGGAAAAAAAAGAAAAGAAAAACATAAGTACATGCAAGGTTTTTGCTAAGTATAAAATCCTGGTTCTGTAAGTCATTTGGTGGAGACAGACTGTCTGAACCCAGGCTGGGAATGGAGGAGCTTCTGTAACAGGAGCTGCCCTTTCACGCCCGCCTCTGTGAACTCTCCCCCAGGTACGCTGGCATCCTCCTGGGCATCACGAACACATTTGCCACGATTCCCGGAATGATTGGGCCTATCATTGCCAAAAGTCTGACCCCTGATGTAAGTATAAATTTGGCTTTTAAAACTAAAGTATTTGGGCCGGGCGGTGGTGGCGCACGCCTTTAATCCCAGCACTTGGGAGGCAGAGGCAGGCGGATTTCAGAGTTCGAGGCCAGCCTGGTCTACAGAGTGAGTTCCAGGACAGCCAGGACTACACAGAGAAACCCTGTCTCGAAAAACCAAAAAAAAAAAAAAAAACTAAAGTATTTGGAAGTTTCAGTTCAGTGTCAGATCGAGTTGATTGTAAAGATAAAATTGTGAGGTTTTATTTTTTTTTTTTTTAATGTTTCTATGGATGTTTTGCCTGAATGCTATGTCTAATACATGCAATGCCCAAAAAAGCCAAAAGAGGGCGTCAGGTTCTATGGACCTGCTTTTGCAGGCAGTTAAGCCGCGCATGAGTGCTATCGTTAGCCGTTATGGAGGTCCTGGAAACCAAACCCAGGTTTGCTACGCAGGAGCAGTAAATGTTCCTTGGCACTGAGCCGACTCTCCTGGCTTTTATGAAATTACTTATGACAAAAATGTAAAGTGAAATAAACTTTACGTTGAGAGCTGCTACTTTATTGGGTGGGAACGTGAGTCAGTGCCTGGAAAGTGACGTGCCTTAGCGGATGCAGAAGCGAGCTGTGTTCAGGCTGGAGGACGTGTGGCTCAGTGGCTACAACACTTTGCTGGAATGCAGGAAACCCAGGGTTTGATTCCCAGCGTTAAAACTGGGCATAATGGAGCAGTTATAATATCTGTAATCTCAGCACAAGAGAAGAAAAAGAAGAAAAAAAAAAAAACGTACTGTTTTCAGAGAACACGCCTTAGGGGTTAGGAAGAATGATAGAATTAAATGAAAATCTTCAGCCGGAGCGCAATACGTTGACCAGGCTGGCTGTGGAAACAGTGCTGACTCATCAAGATGGCTCAGTGGGTAGAGACACCTGCCCCAACGCATGAGTCCAAAACCCAGGACCTACATGCATGGTGGAAGGCTAAAACAGACCCATGACCTCTGGCCTCCACACATGTACTGTAATGTGCGTGCCCACATACTTGCATGCACACACACTCGCAAACAAAAGTGCAATACAAAACCTTTAAGGAAACAGCGGGGCCGGAGAGTTAGCTCCAAGAGCACCTGCCGCCCTTGCAGAGGAGTTCAGTTCTAACACATCAGAGAGGGTTCACAAGCTCCTGGGACTCTTGTCCTCCTCAGGCACCTGAGCACACATGCTATACACTCAGACACAGACACAAAGAGAAAAGTGAAAAATAAAATCCTATTTAAAAAAAAAAAAAAGGTCTAAAAAAAAAAAACTGGGCGGTGGTGGCGCACGCCTGTGATCCCAGCACTCTGGGAGGCAGAGGCAGGCGGATTTCTGAGTTCGAGGCCAGCCTGATCTACAGACTGAGTTCCAGGACAGCCAGGGCTACACAGAGAAACCCTGTCTCAAAAAAAAAAAAAAAACACAAACAAACAAATGAACAGACAAACGTATATATCTACTTATCTAAAGACTTAGTTACAAAAATGATAGGAAAACTAAAAATATATCTGGGAACATAAAGAACTCCTGAAACAGAGTTAAAGGCATGTGCCACCACACCCTGCTCTTAGAGCCTAAGTGTTCAGTCATGCTGTTTTACCAAGCATAGTGGGGGGGGGGGGGTGAGCGCACGCATGCATGCGTGTGTCTGTGTGTGTCTGGGGGGGGGGTCTGTGTGTGTGTATGAGTGTGTCTGTGAGTGAGTGTGTGTGTGTGAGTGTGTATGTGTTTGTGTGTATGTATGTGTGCACATGTCTGTGAGTGTATGAGTGTGTCTGAGTGTGTGTGTGTGTGTGAGAGAGAGAGAGAGAGAGAGAGAGAGAGAGAGCAGGAACATGGCTCAGTGGCAAAATGCTTGCCTAACACCCACAAGGCTCGGGGTTCAATCTCAGCAGCAAAACCCACAAAGAGTACAAAACCCACAAAGAGACAAAATAATAATTACACAAGATGGATCATCAGGTGAGTGAGTGTGAGAAACCCAGGGCTCAGGTGAGAAATGGGAAGCAGCAGTTATCGTGAACATCTGGAGGACTTACCGGCCAAGTGCCGAGTACTAGCTTAAGCCAGCTTATAGTGTGTGCCTATAGGCCCAGCGGGAGGAGGTGGGAGAGAGAAGGGAGAGGACCGGGAACTGAGAGCCGCAGAGCAGGATCAGGGCTAGCCCAGGACACATGCGGTCCCTAAAGCACACAAGTGAGCGAGCCAGGCGCAGGGTCCTGTGCCTGTAACCCAGCACTCCGGAAGCGGAGGCTGGCTGCAGAATGAAATCTTTGCCTCGGGGAAAAGAGAGCGGGAAGGGAGGAAGAAAGGAGCCGGCAGAGACCTTAGTTCTGTATGGACAGCCGGGGCCGAGTTATAAGAGACGTTAGGAAAATTCACAGATCCTAATGAGCCAGCTCAGCATTGGAGACATTGATGTACGTGAGCAGCTGTGCCCTGTCAGGGAGCAGAACGCGACCTCAGCCAGACAGTTCTCTTCCCTGCCCTGCCTCCCTCACCACTGAGGGCAACAGCCATCAGCTTTGTCTACGCTTTTTATAGAAACAGTGTCATCAGCCTGCACTCTGTCTGTGTCTGTCATGTCTGTATTAGCTGGTTCCCCCTCATCGGCAGTTAATACTGTACTGAAGAAACGCTGCCCAGTCCTCCTGCAGACGGGTATGCTTTGCTCGAGTACAGACATCAGTGAATACTTCTGTTCTCCCGGCCTTGAGATTGCATCTTTTTTTATACAAACATTTTTTTCCTTTGCTTTTTCCTTCCTTGTCCAGAACACTATTAGGGAGTGGCAGACTGTCTTCTGTATCGCTGCTGCTATTAACGTCTTCGGTGCCATTTTCTTCACGATGTTTGCCAAAGGGGAGGTGCAGAACTGGGCTCTCAGTGACCACCACGGGCACAGAAACTGAAGACAACAAACAATAATTAATGTATTTTTATTTATCATGGAAACTGAAAGTGCCTTTGGTATTTAAATGTGTAAGCATTCAATGTGACGGAAAAAAGTACTTATATTTGTAAGGTAATCATGAAATGTTACTAGTTCCGAAATCATTAAAAATGAGCTGTTGAGCCGGGAGTGGTGGCGCACACCTTTAATCCCAGCACTTGGGAGGCAGAGGCAGGCGGATTTCTGAGTTCGAGGTCAGCCTGGTCTACAGAGTGAGTTCCTGGACAACCAGGACTACACAGAGAAACCCTGTCTCGAAAAAAACCAAAAAAGAAAAAAAGAGAGAGAGAGAGGGCTGGTGAGATGGCTCAGTGGTTAAGAGCACCAACTGCTCTTCTGAAGGTCATGAGTTCAAATCCCAAGAACCACCTGGTGGCTCACAACCATCTGTAAGGAGATCTGACCCCCTCTTCTGGTGTGTCTGAAGACCGCTACAGTGTATTTACATACAATAATAAATAAATCTTTAAAAAAGAGAGAGAGAAGCCGGGCGTGGTGGCGCACGCCTTTAATCCCAGCACTTGGGAGGCAGAGGCAGGCGGATTTCTGAGTTCGAGGCCAGCCTGGTCTACATACAGAGTGAGTTCCAGGACAGCCAGGACTACACAGAGAAACCCTGTCTCGAAAAACAAAAAAAACAAAACAAAACGGGGGGGGGGGGGAGCGCTGTCGAGCTGGAGAGATGGCTCAGCGGTTAAGAGTACTGACTGCGCTTCCGAACATCCTGAGTTCAATTCCCAGCAACCACATGGTGGCTCACAATCATCTGTAATGGGCATCTGATGCTATTTTCTGGTGTGTCTGAAGACAGCTACAGTGTACTCACATACATAAGTAAATAAATAAATAAATCTTTTTTTAAAAAAAAGAGGCTGGTCCTCTTTTAAAAAAAATAAAAAAATAAAATGAGTTGTTTTTAATTATTGCTAATATATAACTGCCAGACCTTATACTGGTTCACATAGTAGGCTGCAAGTAAGGCAGCATGGTATACGGTAAGGGCTCAGGAAAGGAAGCGGAAATGGACACACACACACACACACACACACACACACACACTGACGTGCTTGTTTAATTAATCATCTGAGATCTTGTTAAATACCTGGTTTTGTCTACTTCCCTTATAAAAATGACTGCCAACCCTCCCTACCACACAGATCTCAATAACATCTCCATAAAGCCTCCGGCCACAGTAACAACTGGCCTGGCAAAGGCCCTGCAGGACCCATGCCCAGGCGGCTGCCAGGCCTCCCCTCCCTGGCTGCTGGCTGCTGGCTGCAGGGCTGGAATGCCCATCACTTATCAGGGGCGGCTTCCAAGTGCAGGGCCAGTGACCAGCGTTTGGCTGACACTCTAGCCCCGTGGCTGTTAATGTGTAGATAAAGCCCTACGAGGACTGGAGCAGTGGGATCTGCGACTACTGTCTTGACACTGCCAGCCTGCCTTGGCAGCACCCAGGCCTGACTGCTGGCAGGTGATGGACAAAGCAGAAGCGTGGTACCCCGTCAATCACAGAGAACACCATCCTTGATTAAAATGACTGGCCCGTGAATCAGAGAAGGCATTTTCACATTCAGGCTTTTCTAGCTAGGTTAGAATTTTTTAAATTTCTTTTCTTCAGTCTGTCTTGATTGATGCTTCTGGTTAAAGTTTAAAGTGACATTTGGGGGTCTGACTCAGTGGTAGAGCACTTACATAGGATTGTGTGCCACCCAACACCAAAATAGAGGTAAAGGATGGGTCACCCAAAGCTGGTCAGTCACCTTTGCCCTGCTCCCTGAAGCCAGCGTTACGCACCGTCTCCTGACCAGTGTCTCCGGTTGTTAGGCACTCTGTGAAAGGTCCCAGTCTGCGTGGTGGCGCACGCCTTTAATCCCAGCACTTGGGAGGCAGGGCGGGTAGAGCTTTGCAACGTCGCGGCCAGCCTGGTCTACCAAGGGGGTTCCAGGACAGCGGGGGGGGGGGGGGGGCTGTTACTCAAAATAAAAAACAAAAAAGGATTATCCAAGGATTGAAAGTCTGCCTTATGTTTTGTTGTATCTGTTCAATCAACACTTATCTGTAACATTTTAACTAATGATTGGTTACTGTACTGTTGTGTAAATACATTTATATAAATGTGGTTTTAATTTGTAAATATAAATTAAGTTGCCATGTCAAATTTCTTTTATAAATCATCAAAAATCCTTTTGCATTAAATTCTTGTTTTTAATTTATTTTATTTTATGTGTATGGTGTTTCGCCTGCATGTCCATTTGTACAGCACCTGCATTCTTTGCTTCCTAAGGAGGCCAGAAGAGGTCATCAGCTCCCCCAGAACATAGTTATAGGTGTGGGCTGCCATGTGGGTGCTGGGCATTAAACCCAGTTCCTCTACTACTCCGGCCAGTGCTCCTAATGTCTGAGCCACCAGATCCCTCTGCGTCCATCTTTGCATCTGACTGTTCTGTCCACAAGGACAGTTTTACATCTTTTCTGCATCCTCCGGAAACATCCTTCCAGCTTCAGATGCGCCTCTGCCACCGCCTGGTGGGAACTGAGACATCCTCAGGAACCTCCACTCTCCCTGGAGAAGCGGCACAGAGGGCACTAGCCGAGCATTCCTGAGAACCAAGGTTTATTTAAAAAATTGGAGGAGGAGGAGGAGGAGAGAGACAGAGAGAGATGCACCAGGGTGACACAGCTGAAATCCCAATATTCTGCAGGTTGGATGAGGCAAAAGAATCTTGAGTTCAAGGCCAGCCTATGCTATATATTGAGGCTCTGTCTCCAAAACAATTTTATATAAAATACATATTTTCCTCACCAATGATCCCACCCCAGCCCCCTTGTCCAAGGACTTATTTTAGTAATTCCTCTTGAATTTTCTGCTTCTATCACTGACTCTTATTCTTTTCTATCTTAAAAAAAAAAAAAAAAAAAAAAAAAAACAGGTCTTCTCTAGACTTAAAATAAAAAAATACAAAAATGTCCTGGGAACATAAGAAATCTATATGTGGAATATCTCTAGAATAAGAGGAAAGGAGAAATTATGGCTACCTGTGAGGAGAGAAAATAGGCCACTAGACTTCAGACAGACCTCTTTTAAAAAGCAAATTGTGAAGCCGGGCGTGGTGGCGCACACCTGTAATCCCAGCACTTGGGAGGCAGAGGCAGGTGGATTTCTGAGTTCGAGGCCAGCCTGGTCTATAGAGTGAGTTCCAGGACAGCCAGGGCTACACAGAGAAACCCTGTCTCTGCCGGGCGGTGGTGGCGCACGCCTTTAATCTCAGCACTTGGGAGTCAGTGGCAGGCGGATTTCTGAGTTCGAGGCCAGCCTGGTCTACAGAGTGAGTTCCAGGACAGCCAGGGCTACACAGAGAAACCCTATCTCGAAAAACAAAAACAAAAACAAAAACAAAAACAAAAACAAAAACAAAAAAATGGTAAAAATAGAAACCCTGTCTCGGAAAAAAAAACAACAAAAAAACAAAAGTAAATTGTGGGGCTGAAGAGACAGTCCAGTAATTAGGAACATGTACCACTCTTCCAGAGAACCTGTGTTCAATTCCCACACCCACATGGCAGCTCACAACCATCTGTATCTCCAGGTCCAGAGGATCTGACACCCTAACACAGATGTGCACGCAGGCAAAACACCAATGCACAGGGGAAAAAAAAAAAATGCAAACCATAAATCTGAAGCTACTTTAGGGGCCACCAAATTCTCAGCTGCCTGGTGGACATCCCAACTGCTGTCCTCCAGCACCTGGGATGAGTAAAATACAGCCTCAAGCCTTTAGTCCCTGTCAGAAAACCAGACCGGCTGCCACACCCTTGGTCCCTCTCCCAGCCCCTGGAGACCTTCTTGTCCTTCCTCCCGACGCCTGTATTCTCAGGCCCTTGTCTAATCACCCATGTGTCTTTCCCATTCCACATTGTTCAAGTCTGAAGTTTGATTTTGTTTTGTTCTGTTTTGTACCTTTTTGCCAATCCTAAGAATCTGGCAGGGCTGGGCTGTATCTCACTGGTGAAGCACTTGCCTTGTGTACAAGGCCTTTGGTCTAACCCCAGCAACACGAAAATAAATAACAAAAGCTGTGACTTAAGCCGGGCGGTGGTGGCGCACGCCTGCAATCCCAGCACTCTGGGAGGCAGAGGCAGGCGGATTTCTGAGTTCGAGGCCAGCCTGATCTACAGAGTGAGTTCCAGGATAGCCAGGACTACACAGAGAAACCCTGTCTCGAAAAACAATAATAATAATAATTTATTATTATTATTATTATTATTATTATTATTATTATTATTATTATTTCTCTCTGCGAAGTTAAGGCTGGCCTGGGACACAGTGAGGTCCAGGACAGCCTGAGCTACAAAAAGACTGAGACCTTGTCTCAAACAGCAACAAAAAAAGTGTGTCAATTATTAGGTTTCTGTTTTGTTGTTGATTCCCCGCCCCCATCAGGAGGGATGCTTCCTTGGTTTGGTTTGGTTTTTTAGATGCACAAAAAGAAGTGTGTCAATCATTAGGTTTCTGTTTTATTGTTGTTGTTGTTTTCAATCAGGAGGGATGTTTCGTTGGTTTGGTTTGGTTTTTTAGACGCTCACATAGCCAAGGCTAGCTTCCAGGTAGTCAAGAATGAATTCCAGACCTTTCTGACCCTGCCTACCAAGCCCTGGGATTTCCTCCAATGCTGGGATTGCCGACATACCTCAGGCTCAACTGGTAAGTGGTTCTGAAAATATTTAGGAATAGCTTAGTTTTATGTAGGCAAAATGTTTCACAAAGAACTTAGCCGTATTTACCGAGCATTCACTAGGCACCGAGCAATTGTTCTTTGCACAAGAACCCAGCAGAGGGGAAAAAAGTACAAGTTCCCCCGCCCCCCCACACACACATAAGACATACGGGCTTATGTTTTTACTTATGAAACATTTGGGGAGGGATGTTTATTTCTTTGTGACAGGGTCTTAGTCTGTGTCCCAGAGTGACCTATAACTCATTATGTAGCCCAGGCTAGCCTTAATCCCTAAAATACTCCAGCCCCCTAGTTGCTGGTGTTTACAGGCACGGGCCACCATGCCTGGCTTCCAAACTCTCCATAAATTCCAACCTTTGAAAACTTCATTATACACCCTGCATAGAAATCCCTTGGAGATGAATTGCCAGATGACCTTGAAAACCAGGCCTATGGCTGGGCGGTGGTGGCAGCCTGGTCTACAGAGTGAGTTCCAGGACAACCAGGACTACACAGAGAAACCCTGTCTCAAAAAGAGAGAGAGAGAGAGAGAGAGAGAGAGAGAGAGAAGAGAAGAGAAGAGAAGAGAAGAGAAGAGAAGAGAAGAGAAGAGAAAAGAAGAGAAAAGAAAAGAAAAGAAAAGAAAAGAAAAGAAAAGAAAAGAAAAGAAAAGAAAAGAAAAGAAAAGGAAAGGAAAGAAAAGGAAAAAGAAAAAGAAAACCAGGCCTATGAAAACAAGGTGGACAAACACCAAGTCAGCAGTTTGTTTTAGCCCTTGCATCTTTCTCCAGACTTCCGTCATCTCTTGACTTTAGCACCTGTTTCGAAGCAGACTCTCTGACTAGTCTTAGGACCACATCCCACTATTAGAACTAAAACTATCCTCCCCCACCCCACCCCCCCAAAAAAAGCTAATGTCGAATTTAAGTTTGAGCCGGGTGTGAGGACTGGTGGTGGCTTATACCTGGAATCCCAGCCCAGCAGTCCGGCGGTGGAAGCTAGATGATCAGATCAGTATCATCCTGAGCTACACATCCAGTTCAAGGCCAGCCTGGGCTACATCAAACCCTGTTTCAGAAAATAAAAACTGAATAAATCTGAATGCAGGAAGGACACTGGGAAGCAGCCTGCTTCCTCTCAGCAGAAGCAAGTTGCAGCCCCGTTTAAGCAGTAAAAATGCGTCACTTCCGCTGGGGATGTAGATCGAGATGCCTCCGTATCTCCGAGCAGCCATGGACAATACAGGCAGCTGTAGGTTTTTCCTGTAAGGGAAAACACAGGAAATATCTCCAAGCGGTGACTTTCCCACCTTGAGGAAGAACACTGGTGATTTTCCAGGCGTCTGTTTGCCCTGAGTTTATCTGGAGGCTGGAGAAGAGGAAACAGGTTTCACGGCACTGCCGCCCAAGTGCAGCCGACCTTGCGCAACAGCATCTAAACATCCGGCCTCGTCCGGCCGAGGCTACCCTCCGGCCCTAGAGGCTGTCAGGTGGAAGCTAATCAATACCCTCATACGCACACGGGATTGCATTTTTAGGCTGAATAACTGAAGCGTCCTAGCAGTTTTCAACAGTGTGGGCATCATACTGTTGATGTGACATACTGTGTAGAGCTTGCCCTCAGCTCCCCGTGAACAGCCCTGCTCTAAAGCATTTGTACTTCCACTCAGCAACCCGAAACACTCATTTTAGTGTTTCGAGATTGGTAGCAATCTAAACAGGATAGTCGGGTCTTTTTTCTTTTCTTTTTTCTTTCTTTTTTTTTCTTTTTTTTTTTTGTTGTTGTTGTTGTTGTTGTTGTTGTTTGTTTTGTTTTGTTTTTCGAGACAGGGTTTTTCTATGTGGCCTGGCTGTCCTGGAACTCACTCTGTAGACCAGGCTGGCCTCGAACTCAGAAATCTGCCTCCCTTTGGCCTCCCAAGTGCTGGGATTAAAGGCGTGCGCCACCACCGCCCGGCTAGTACCGCCCGGCTAGTACCGCCCGGCTAGTCGGGTCTTTTTAAGGCACAAGGATGCGTTTGTGAGGCTGGAGAGATGTCTCAGCAGTTAAGAGCACTGACTGCTCTTCCAGAGGTCCTGAGTTTAATTTCTAACAACTGCATGGTGGCTCACAACCATCTGTAATGAGATCAGATGCCCTCTTCTGGTGTGTCTAAAGAGAGCAATGGTGTATTCATACATAAAATAAATCTTAAAAGAAAAAAAAAAGAATGTGTTTGTGTGGTGGCTATGATGGAGGCCTGACATTCCCAAAGCTCATAATGTGATTATCTAATGGGGGGGGGGGCAGTCATACCATTGTTCTTTTCCCTAGGAGTCAATCCAGGAGAGCAAGGAGTGGTGGTTGGTACAAGTCTGACGCCCAAGGGCAGAGTCAGGAAAATCAGGAGTTAAAAAAAAAAAAAAAAAAGAAGAGAAGAGAAGAGAAAACCGTCCTCAATCATTTGGTGAGTTCAAGGCCATTCTGGGCTACATTAGACCCCCTTTTTAAAGCCTAAAGTGGGGAAAGGAATTAATCCAGAAGACCTGGTCTATAATCTCAGCACTCAGGAGGATGGCTGCAGCTTTGAAGCTAGCCTGGTCTAATATGGAGTTCTAGGCTATCTGTGGCTACATAGTGAATCTGGAGAACTGGACGGGGGAGGGGGAGCCTCTGGGGAGCTACCCTTTAGGAAAGTTGTCTGTTCTAGGGAATTTGATCAGCAGTCTAAAACCCACCTAAGCGTGCTGGTCTCTCTGGCCACTGGTGCGTACACCCCACTCACGTGTCCCCTTCCGCAGTGGTCCTCTAGACCACATACCAGAGTTATATTTCTAGTGGCTCATAGCGTGTAGTAAGCACTGCCTGCTTCCTACCCCGTGCTCTGTGTAAATTACATATGACTTCTTTCAACATTGATCACAAGGGTCAGGGAGCTGAGGGAAATCAAAGTTCAAGATGTCATTAACACTCCTGGTCACCCAAAGATACCACCGAGTTAATGGACAACAGAGTAGAAGAGAGGTTGCAACTCCTTATCAGTACGAGAGGCCCCTGCCTAAACTATTTCAAGAATTCCTGTAAATCCACAAGAAAAGGTAATAAAGTAAGCTGCCTGTGTCTGCGATGCTCGCGGTCCTAACATTCGGGAGCCGAGACGAGAGGACTGAGGGTTCTGAGCCATTCTGACCACACAGCGCGGTCAAGGCTAGCTTGAGATGCATGAGATAACCTTGTCTCAAAAACCCAAACAGAAAAGGGAAAATGGAGGAGCAGTGAACAGACAATTCCCTTAATAGGAAGGAGACCGGATGTCAAGCCTACAAAGAGCCAGAGAAAACGGAGGTGGAGAAAGGGCAGAGGAAAAAGCATGCTATGATCACCATGACGGCTTTTTTTTTTTTTAAGTTTTTTAAACAGAGTTTCTCTGTGCAGCCCTGGCTGTCCTGGAATTCACTCTGTAGATCAGGCTGGCTTTGAACTCAGAAATCTGCCTGCCTCTGCCTCCCAAGTGCTGTGATTAAAGGCGTGCGCCACCACTACATGACTCTTTTTTGTTTTTGTTTTTGTTCTTTTCAAGACAGGGTTTCTCTGTGTAGCCTTGGCTGTCCTAGAACTCACTCTGTAGATCAGGCTGGCCTCGAACTCAGAAATCCTCCTGCCTCTGCCTCCCAAGTGCTAGGATTACAGGCATGCACCACCACTGCCCGGCTCTTTTTTTTTTTTTTTTTTTTTTTTTTAATATATATTCTTTATTTACATTTCTTTTTGTTTTGTTTTGGTTTGGTTTGGTTTTGGTTTTTTGTTTTGTTTTTGTTTGTTTGTTTTGTTTTGTTTTTCAAGACAGGGTTTCTCTGTGTAGCTCTGGCTGTCCTGGAACTCACTCTGTAGACCAGGCTGGCCTCGAACTCAGAAATCCGCCTGCCTCTGCGTCCCAAGTGCTGGGATTACAGGGGTGTGCCACCACCGCCCAGCTCTTTATTTACATTTCAAATGTCCTCTTTCCTGATGTCCCCTGCCAAAAACCCCCTATCCTATCCCCCTTCCCCCTGCTCACCAATCCACCCACTTCCCTGTCCTGGCATTCCCCTATACTGGGGCATCTTCTCAGGACCTTCTCAGGCCTTCTCGGGACCAAGGACCTCTCCTCCCTTTGATGTCCAACAAGGCCATCCTCTGCTACATATGCAGCTGGAGCCATGGGTCCCTCCATGTGTACTCTTTGGTTGGTGGTTTAGTCCCTGGGAGCTCTGGGGGTATTGGGTGGTTCATATTGTTGTTCCTCCTATGGCGCTGCAAACCCCTTCAGTTCCTTGGGTCCTTTCTCTAGATCCTCCATTGGGGAACCTGTGCTCAGTTCATTGGTTGACTGAGAGCATCCCCCTCTGTATTTGTCATGCACTGGCAAAGCCTCTCAGGAGACATCTATATCAGGCTCCTGTCAGCAAACACTTCTTGGCATCCACAGTAGTGTCTGGGTCTGGTGACTGTATATGGGATGGATCCCCAGGTGGGGCAGTCTCTGGATGGTCTTTCCTTCAGTCTCTGATCCACACTTTGTCTCTGTATCTCCTCCTGTGGGTACCATGACCACTTCTTAGACCCCTCGGGTCAGCAACGATCAAAACGTTTGGAACTACAGGCTCAACAGTAGTGAGCCTGCCTCACATGAGTGGGACCCGGGTTCGACTCCCAGCACCACATAAAAAAAGGAAGAAAGGAACGTTTGGAGTTGTGTACGTGCTGGCAAAGAGTGTGCAGAGATGAACTTTCCTGTTCATGAGAGGAAAGGCTGGCAAATCTCCCAGAAAGCTACAGAGTTGGGCTCGGTTTGTTAGTTGATGGTGTGGTTCGGTTTGGTTTTTGAGACAGGGTCTCATGTAACTAAGGCTGCTCTGGAACTCACTTTGTATATGGCCTTGAAGTCTCAACCCTCCTTCCTCCTTCCTCTGAGTCCCTGGTGGAAGCAGTGGAGGAGGGCACCGATGGGGCGGGCCTTGAATCCTGGCACTGCAGGATGCCCACTCAAGAAGGAACCAGGCAAGCAGAGTGCTGTAACTTTCAAGTCAGCCTGGCCCACATAGCAGGTTCTAGGCTAGCCAGGGCTACTTGGTGAGACCCTACATCAGAAGAAAACATAGATAAATACCGAGACTGGGGTGTGACTAAGTGGTTGTGTTCTGTGGTGGTTTCAAAGGGAATGTTCCCCACAGGCTCCTATTTCTGAATGCTGGGTTCTCAGTGGACTGTTTAGGAAAGCCTAGAAGGAGTTGTGTCACTGGGACTTTCAGTGTATTAAAGCTGGGCAGGGAGAAAAGCTTTCTGATTCTCTTTCCTCTGCATTAATATTTTTTACAAGGCATATGAATTATTTTGGTAATTAAAAATATAAAAATGTAGCCGGGCAGTGGTGGCGCACACCTTTAATCACAGCACTCTGGGAGGCAGAGGCAGGCAGATTTCTGAGTTTGAGACCAGCCTGGTCTACAGAGTGAGTTCCAGGACAGTCAGGGCTACACAGAGAAACCTTGTCTCGAAAAACAAAAAAACATATATATGCAGGCTACACAGTGTGACCCTAAATAAAAACAAAACAAACCATACACACATACCACAAAGGAGCAAGGAGACAAATAACATTTTAGACTGATAATCCAAGATAAATGGCCCATCTATGTTGAAGGCATCCTCTTAAGATTTGCAGTATGGGGGCTGGAGAGATGGCTCAGCGGTTAAGAGCACTGACTGCTCTTCTGAAGGTCCTGAGTTCAAATCCCAGGAACCACATGGTGGCTCACAACCATCTCGTTACGAGATCTAACGCCCTCTTCGCTACAGTGTAGTTACATATAAGTAAATAAATCTTTAAGAAAAAAGAAAAAGACAAAATTATAACATGACTGCAGTCCATACTGAGGCTGAAGCAGCTTTATTAAAAAACTTAAGGAGAAGCCGGGCGTGGTGGCACATGCCTGTAATCCCAGCACTTGGGAGGCAGAGGCAGGCGGATTTCTGAGTTCGAGGCCAGCCTGGTCTACAGAGTGAGTTCCAGGACAGCCAGGGCTACACAGAGAAACCCTGTCTCCAAACAAACAAACAAACAAAAACAAAAACAAAAAAATTTAAAAAAAGCAAACTGTGGGACTTGAGAGGTGGCTCAGCAGTTAGGAACATGTGTGTCCCGCTCTTCCAGAGAACCCGTGTTCGATTCCCCACACCCACGCGGCAGCTCACAACCATCTGTAACTCCAGGTCCAGACGATCTGACACCCTAACACAGACGTGCATGCAGGAGAAACACCAATGCACAGGGGAAAAAAAATACACACACACACAATGTAACTTAGAAGTGGTTGTTGTTTTTTTTTTTTTTTAAATAATGCCGGTATGAACTCTCATGTGTAGACAGTCTGTATTCCCAAAACAAAAACTATGAACACAGAGCACAGGAAACGTGAACCACATTTGTGAAGAGTGAAGGGTGGGGATTAGATCTGTTGGTTGGTTGGTTGGTTGGTTTTTCTATTCTGTATTGTCTTTTTGTCTTGTTGAGACTGGGTCTCATACACCCAAGGCTGCCCTTCCTGCTTCCACCTGACAAACGCCGAGACCTCAGGCCTGTGCCACCAGAACTACTTTATTTAACTAAAATGTTTGGAAATTAAAAAGAAAAATCAATCAGGAAAAAAAAAAAACCTCAGGGTCAATCTGGAACGGAGTAACGCTAAGAAGGTCGAAGCAGGCCTCTCCGGCGCTGGCCTTTAAGTCCTGCACCCTCGGGCATGGCCGCTTTGGCTGGGCTGGGAAGCCGCATGTGGGACAAAGTGGCACTTGTTGATATTCTCATCAGCCGCCCGCCTTGCCAAATGGCTCACATTCGCTTACCCGGGAGTTTGTCCCAAAGCGCCGCCTCTTCCTACACTCCCTTACCCCAGTATAAAGCCCTTATTTTTTTTTTTAATATGTTTTTAAATAACCACATTTTTCTATTTTGAGACAGTCTCATGAAATTCAAACTAGCCTCAAACTGACTCTGTAATGACTGGCCTTGATCCTCCCGCCTCCACCCGGCAAGTGCTGGGATTACAAGCATGCCACACCACACCCAGACATTCATTCATTCACTCACTCATTCGTTTATTTATTTATAATTTAAATTTATTATTTTAAATCCGCATGTGAAGGGTCAGAGGGCAGCTTATTGAAACCGGTTTTCGGTTTTCACCTTCCGAGGGGACTGAACCCAGGTCTTCGGGCTTGATACAAATTCCCTTTACCCTCGGAGCTACCACGCCTGTCCAAAAGTTTTTTTTTTTTTTTTTTTTTTTTTTTTTTTTTTTTTTTTTGAGAACGATTTTTAAAACGCACAAACGCTCTTCTCTTGTGAAGCTTGGGACTTATGACCGTTCCCATGCCGCACTCACCTTCCGCGTGAATCCTTTGCCGCCCCACCCCCCCCCCACCCCCACCCCCGGGCCCCACAGAAACTCGGGTTTGCACCCCAGGAGCGGGCGTTTCCCCGGTGGGAGGAGCAAGTGGTTACAGCCCGAGTTTGACTCAAGCCTTAGCGGACTCGGGAAACCCGATTAGCAAAACCTAGATTTCTTTGTCTAGAGAAAGGAGATGACTCACAGCAACCACGTGCAAAGAAAGGCATTTAAAAGGGCTCAGTGGAAAGTCACTGCGGGCCGGGGAGCCCCCGGCGTCACCCGCCCGCGCTCCCGCCTCTGGCCGCTGGAGGCAGCAGGGACACGAGGCAAAAGACACTCCTGGCCCTTGCCTCTCGGTTTTCATTCTAAAAGGCAATGTTAGTTCCTAACCGCAAAGCTGGCCAAGCGTGGTGACTTTAAAACCAAACCAGGAGCCACATTGTTATTAAGTCTCCGTACCTTACAAGAATAAATTTGTTTCCTAAGCCTAACGTATTCTACTAACCATGTTTTACAACCTGTGCTGTGCTTGTAACCGCATGATGTATACCCACCTTTTTGCCTTGCTAAACCCCTGAATCTGTGACATATGATTGGCCTTTTGCCTTGCAGAAATATGTTTTTCCAGATACCTTCCATGTGGTGTATTCTTTTGCACGTTTTTACCCCACAGGCAGCCTTGAGTCGCCCCTCTTATGTGCAGGGGCTAACAGCCAATTATCTCTACAGCTCTTTTCTTTCTTTCTTTCTTTCTTTCTTTCTTTTTTTCTTTCTTTCCTTTTCTTTTCTTTTCTTTTTTTTGTTTTTGTTTTGGTTTTGGTTTTGGTTTTTTGGATTTGGTTTTTTTTCAAGACAGGTTTTCTCTGTGTAACCCTGGATGTCCTGGAACTCACTCTGTAGACCAGGCTGATCTTGAACTCAGAAATCCGCCTGCCTCTGCCTCCCAAGTGCTGGGATTACAGGCATGTGCCACCACCTCGAGGCTTTTTTTTTTAATTTATTTATTTATTATATGCAGGTACATTGTAGCTGACCAGAAGAGGGAGTCAGAGCTCATTATGGATGGTTGTGAGCCACCATGTGGTTGCTGGGATTTGAACGTAGGACCTTTGGAAAAACAGTCAATGCTCTTACCAGCTAAGCCATCTCAACAACCTGACAGCTCTTTTCTATCACCCCCAACCCCTACTCAAAAGCCCCTACTCAAAAGCCAGTGAGGGGATGCTCTCTGAAACCCGAACTTAGGGAAAGTGCACAGTCTAACTACAGCTTGCTTTAATCAGACAGACGTGGAAATGATTTTTTTTTTCCTCAGGTCTAACCTTGACCCACATTTTTTTTTCCCCCGAGACAGGGTTTCTCTGTGTAGTCCTGGCTGTCCTGGAACTCATTCTGTAGACCAGGCTGGCTTCGAACTCAGAAATCTGCCTGCCTCTACCTCCCAAGTGCTGGGATTACAGGCATGCGCCACCACACCCGGCTTGACCCACATTTTTTTTTTTTTGGTTGTTTATTTAATGTATGTGAATACACTGTCACTGTCTTTAGAAACACCAGAAGACTGCCTCAGATCCCATTACAAATGGTTGTGATCCACCATGTGGCTGCTGGGAATTGAACTCAGGACCTCTGGAAGAGCAGTCAGTGCTCTTAACCGCTGAGCCATCTCTCCAGCCGTCTTGACCCACATTTTTAATCCCAGCACTAGGAAGGCAGAAGTAGGCAGATCTCTGTAGATTCCAGGCCAGCCTGGTGTACATAGCAAATTCTAGCCCAGACTACATAGACCCTGTCTCAAAACAATTGCCTTCAATCCCAATCAGTTTAAAGTCATCCTCAACTACATAGTGAGTTTGAGACCAAAACTGTAGGGCCCCAGGCAGAAAATAAGAGAATAATATGTCTGTAATACCTGCATGTAAATGGGTGAATTAGATGACTGCAAGTTTGTGGCTAGCCTGGACTACAAATAGAAACCATGTCTCAAAATGGAACAAAATCAAAAACTCCGCCTCTGAGACCTTTGGCCCCATTCCCGGCATGAACTTCCCACTATAGCTGAGGGCCAGCATGGATCTCAGTACAGAATTTGTTCTTCTGCCAGGAACAGGGACTTCAGGAAGCAGTTGGCTGAGGCCTGGAAGTTAGAAAGAGGTTCCTTAAAAAAAAAAAAACGCAGTCCATTGTTAATAGAGAATTTGCTGTCTTTGGGATTTCTCCTGCAGAACTCTCAAGGAATAGAGGCTGCAGCCAAAACTGAGAAAGCCAGTAGAAGCCAGACATGGTAGAACATTCCTGTAATCCTAGCACTCTGGGGCAGAGAAGGGAGGCTTGCTAACTCAGCGTCTTCTAGGACGACATAGTCCTGAGCCAGCCTGCGTAGATGGCAAGACCCAGGCTCAAAAAGTATTAACTTAGCCAGGCCATGGCGGCTCATGGCTTTAATCACAGCACCTGGAGTCAAAGGCAGGCAGATCTCCTTGAGTTCGAGGCCAGTCTGGTCTACAGCTGGAGTTCCAAGACAGTCAAGGCTACACTGTGAAACCTTATCTTAAGGGTAGAGGAGGGCTTAAAGAACAGGGAGAAAGGCCAATAGAATCTGTTAAATGATAGATTTTCTTTTTTTGTTTTTTGTTTTTTCAAGACAGGGTTTCTCTGTGTAGCCCTGGCTGTTCTGGAACTCACTCTGTAGACCAGGCTGGCCTTGAACTCAGAAATCCGCCTGCCTCTGCCTCCCAGAGTGCTGGGATTACAGGCATGCACCACCACCGCCCGGCTGATAGCTTTTCTTGTAGCAGAGTGTCTGTCTGTCTTTAGCTTGATGAAAGGTCCACACTGGAACAGGATGACTCTGAATATTTCTAGGAATTCCCCTAATTCCCCCAGGGCTGCTATTCTCCGTAATGAGTGCAGGCTTACTCTAAGCACAGTCTCTGCTAAGGAAAGGAGGATGTGCCTTCAGGCAGACTCTTGAAGGCCAGAGTTCCATTCCCCGAGTGTCTTGGCCGCCTGGACCCCCCTCCCCCCCCCCACAACAGCTCACGGGTACTCAAGCTCAGGGCGCCTTCCAAATAAAAAACTGCTGCGTATTTGTTCGGGTCTCTGTGGTACTGAAACCTACAATAGACCATCAATTTCCCCAACCCGTGGCGTGCATCAATTTTATTCCCCCTCTCTGTCTTCTGGAGATGATATGGCTTACCAACTAGACCCAGATTTTAATTTTTTTTAATTTATTTTATGTGTGTGGTGGTTCAAATGAGAAGAGCATCATCAGCTCTATCACTCTGCCTTATTTCCTTGATACAGCGTTATGCTGGATAGTTTTTTTGTTTTGTTTTGTTTTGTTTTGTTTTTTGTTTTTTCGAGACAGGGTTTCTCTGTGTAGCCTTGGCTGTCCTGGAACTCACTCTGTAGACCAGGCTGGCCTTGAACTCAGAGAGCCGCCTGCCTCTGCCTCCCAAGTGCTGGGATTAAAGGCGTGCGCCACCACCTCCCAGCTTATGCTGGATAGTTTTATGTCAGCTTGACACAGGCACTATAGTCATCTGAGAAGAGGGACCCTCAACTGAGAAAATGCCTCCAGAAGATCAGGCCTTAGCCAACACTGTAGGACATTTTCTTAATTAGTAACCTACGAAAGAGGGCCCACCGAGAGTGAGGACACCTCTGGGCTGATGCTCCTCGTTGTTGTAGTGTTGAGACAGGTTTTCTCTGTGTAGCCCTAGCTGTTATGGAACTCATTCTGAATACCAGGATGGCCTTAAACTCAAGGATAAGCCTACTTCTGTCTCCTACTTCTGTCTTTTCCTACTTTGCTATATGATTAAAAGCATGTGCCAGCCGGGCGTGGTGGCGCACGCCTGTAATCCCAGCACTTGGGAGGCAGAGGCAGGCGGATTTCTGAGTTCAAGGCCAGCCTGGTCTACAGAGTGAGTTCCAGAACAGCAGGACTACACAGAGAAACCCTGTCTCGAAAAAAAACCAAAAAAAAAAAAAAAAACCAAAAAAGAAGAAGAAGAAGAAGAAGAAGAAGAAGAAGAAGAAGAAGAAGAAGAAGAAGAAGAAGGGGTAGAGGCAGAGAGAGATAGGGGATAGAGAAGGAGAGAGAGAGAGAGAAAGAGAGAGAGAGAGAGAGAGAGAGAGAGAGAGGAAGCTGACGAGAAACACGTGGAGGGGCAGGGACAGTGGGAGGTTGGGAGTATCCTGAGAGAGGTCAGAGAGAGAAAAGGGTCAGTGAGAGACCATTGTCTTTCTTTTTCCCTAGAATTCATGATCTTCCTGCTTCCTTCTCCCAAGCTCTGATATTACAAACCTGTCTCCCCATACCTGGCTCTGCACATTGTCTTAGCTATGATTATTACTTACATATGATATTTAGGGAAAGCAGATATGCTTCCGTGTATCTTTCTAGCTGCCTAGATTCTCGATCTATGTAGTTACCAATAACAGACCGGATTTTTTTTTTTTTTCTCAACAACAACAAATTTTTTTTTGTTGAGACAAAGTCTCAAAAACACTGGCTGGCCTGAAACTCACAAGGTAGACAGGCTAAGCTCAAATTCACCGGTCAGCCTGCCTCTGCCTCTGTAGAGCTGGGATTTGTGGAAGGTCTGTACCACCATGGCCAGCATCTCAAGACATACTTTATAAGACATACTCTATGCGAATAGAATGTTTAAGCACTTTCCATGCATAACTCGTTAAATCCTCATAATATCTCTACGAACAAGTCTTGTCACTCTTTTGTTTCCCACATGGGAATTTGAAGTGTCCAAACATCACAGATGGGAACAGAAGCCAGTATACTACCGAAGCTGCATGGCGCTCACCTGACCTCTGACCTCTGACCTCTGACCGCTTCTGGAGACAGGTCGAACTCGCTCGATTAGGATCCTTAGCTCTCCTGCTAAAATGTGTTTACTGCAGCGCATGCCTCTAACAAATGCCCCCCAGAGCCATCCCAGAACTAGACTGCCACTTGGTTCTTATCACTGCCGCTCAAGACTCTTAGCTAGGGTTCTGTCTGGTGCCCAGATGGGACACAAAAGAGACCAGAGGAACAATTCCTCCCAAGTCTACCGGAAGCAGAGTTTGAGGGGTTGTCTGGAGTGGCTCGCAGATTATTACAGGAACGTGGATGGCTGAAGGCATACGCATCCCAGAAAGCACAGGGCAGCTCCAGCTCTGGCAACAGCTCTCACAAGCAGCCCACTAGGAGCTCTGTATGCCTTGCTGCCTGTTTCAGACCAGTCTGGGCTCCATGAGAGCCTGTCTCAAAGACAGAACACAAGAAATGATTGTTTATTTGAAAACTCTCCATTTTCTATTGCTTTGACCATCTCCTGAGACATGCCTCGTTTCATTTATTATTTTTTTATTATTTATTATTATATATTATTATTTGCTTTGTTTTGCTTTGCTTTGTGTTTGGAAACACTCTCTCCTATAGACTAGGCTAGCTTCAAACTGACTATATAGCCGAGGATGACCCTGAATTGCTCCGCCCGCCTTCACCTCCTGTGCTCTGGGATCTCCTGGATACCACCGTGACTGGCTCACCCAGCTCCTTTTGTGGAAACCTCATCTCCATCAAGGCTCAGCTTAAGCAGGCCTTGCAAGGTCACAGGAAACAGAATCTCCAGCATCTGCAATCCTTTCTCTGCACCACTGGAAGGCCTGCAAGCCTTATCTCCCCTCCACAGCCAGCAATCGCCTTAGCACGGCACTTCCACTTAAACAGTTCGCAAGGAGGCAGCCCCATGCTGTCTGCCTGCCACTCGCGCTCTCCGCAAAGCAGCTATTAATAAGTATGATACATTGGTCTTTGTTGGTTTATTTATTTATTTATTTAATTTGAGACAGGGTCTCTTTATGTAGTCTTGGCTGTTCTGGAACTATCTATGTAGAGTAAGCTAGCCTCAAACTCACAAAGATCCACCTGTCTCTGCATCTCAAATGCTGGAATTAAAGGCATGTGCCACTATGCCCGGCTTGATTGTTTTCAAAGTAGAAGATTTCTTTCTTCTAGAACAAGAACAATGATGACAGGTGGATCTCTGTGATTTCAAGGCCAGCCCACACAGGTGGATCTCTGTGATTTCAAGGCCAGACCACTCTACGTAGTGAATCCAAGACAGCTGCAGAGTGAAACCCTGTCTCAAAACACACTCATGTGCACACGCATACACACAGAAAGAGAAGCACAATTATTCAACAGGTTGTCAGCATAAAAATCATTGTTAAAAGCCAGGCACGGGCCGGGCGTGGTGGCGCACGCCTGTAATCCCAGCACTTGGGAGGCAGAGGCAGGCGGATTTCTGAGTTAGAGGCCAGCCTGGTCTACAGAGTGAGTTCCAGGACAGCCGGAACTACACAGAGAAACCCTGTCTTGAAAAACAAAAACAAAAACAAAAACAAAAACAAACAAACAAAAAAGCCAGGCACGGTGGTACAGGCTTTTAAGCCTCACACCTGGGAAGGACTCCCTTCCTCAGGGAAATCACAAGTCCATGGTGTGTCTGGGTTTAGAAGGCATGCAAGCCTATCCAGGCAACCCTGTCTCAAAATCAAAAGTAACTAATTAGCAATGATGATGATAATGAGGCGGAGGAGGAAGAGGATGCTGCCGAGAGGATGCTGGGATACAGTATCTCCGTGGTAGAGACCTAAAACACTTGTTTAGTTTGTATGAAGTCCTGAACTCAGTCCCCGACACCATCAAAACAAAACACACAGAGAAAGTTAAATCCCTGGACATTGGGATTACATTTTTGTAAATCAAAGTAAACCAGCCACTGTTCAAGTGCTCATAAGACACACAGAGCCTGTAGCTTCCATTTTGGTCAGGGCAGGTCTGAAATGATCAGCACAATATCCCCCCTTCAGTATAGGCCTAGGAGTAATAGCCTGGGGACCTATGTTGTGTCAACTGAAGCAAATGATCTGCTGACTAGTTAGTGTGAGACATTTCTGTGACTGGTAGTGACCAAAGAAGCCTGTGGCTCTGCTAAGGTGGGACCTTAGCGGGAATTGTCTTGCAACCAAGAACTGTCAGGCCCAGTGTCAGGAGGAAGCCAACCTTGGGTGTTGAAAGAATAGGTAGACAAAAAGTATCCTTAAGAAGATCACTGGTTATAGGCTGAGGCAGATGGAGCACCATAAGCTTCAAACCAGCCTGGTCAACATAGTGAGACCTTGTCTCTAACAGTAATAGTCTCCTTTAAGTTAAGCCAGTTTGAGCCAGTTCATCCAGGAGCACCGCGTGACCAAGGCTAACCTTTGAATCCACTTCTCCAAGAGTCTCTCCGCCATGGCATCTCAAAAGGCAGATACTTCGGTAACCCTTTGGGTCCCTTTTAGAGTCTCTCTGTGGCACAGCGGTCATTAACTGACAATAAATTTCAGGTAAAGATCCCCCAAGTGGCTGGGAGGTGGTGTCGCACACCTGTAATCCCAGCACTTGGGAGGCAGAGGCAGGCGGATTTCTGAGTTCGAGGCCAGCCTGGTCTACAGAGTGAGTGCCAGGACAGCCATGGCTACAGAGAGAAACCCTGTCTCAAAAAAAAAAACAGAAAAAAAAAAAAAAAAGATCCCCTAAGTGAGCCGGCACAACAGCAGATGTCAACTTAGAACATGGGAGGGTGGGAAGTCCCTTCTCGGGCAAGCTAGCCGCTGTCTGTAAGTCCGCCAGCTCTGGCACTTGTCACAGTCTTTCAACACCTTCCCTGGATCCAGTTGACCTTAGGGCTGTCCAAAACCTGGCTAAGCAAATGTCCTCTACCAGAAGGCTGCCCAGAAAGTCGTTCCAGTGTGCTATAGTAGCCTTCTCTGGCAGGCTCTGAGACTAGGATCAGCACATCCTCGGCCAACCAATGGCGCGAGGAATGTGGGGCAAAGGTCAGAAGGATTGACAAGAGCGTTGGCAACGACAAGGCCTTAGACGGAAAGGAAGGGCAAGTGGGGGAAGGAGAGCTGAGAGACCAGTGCTCCTGTACTCAACTCATCACCCTGTACTGATCAGCACCACGCGGGCAAACTTTCTCTGAGTCCAACGGCTGAGAGTTCAGACGGCACAGGGACTGTAGTTCCCACAGTAGAGCAGACAGCATTCAGGAAGGAAGATGCTTCCCCGTGTGTCTGGGAGAACACGCACGCACTACGCTCCTGTTGGGAGAGAGTGGTAGGGAGAGAAGAATGTGGTTTGGGGAGCCATGAACTGCCCTGGTGCCAGGACAGTGTGGGAAAGCCACAGGCCTCCCCGGGATGTCTTCTAAGCTCTAACGTGCACCGCGCGCTCTCTCTCTCAGCTCTGGGATGTTTGTTGACTTTACAATAAGTGACCCTTTGTGAGTTGCCTGAGTGCTATAAATGCTCGATACATTATGACTTCTTTATTTAAAAAAAAAAAAAATGAAAAACTACCTCTGATGGGCGCTCTTCTTTCCCTCTCAGACACGTGTGTGTTTGAAACGGGGCCCTGCTATGCGGATTGTCTTGGTCAGGGTTTTCCCGGCTGTGAACAGACACCATAACCAAGGCAACTCTCATAAGGCCAACATTTAATTGGGGGCTGGCTTACAGGTTCAAAGCTTCAGTCCATTACCATCAAGGTGGGAGCAGGACAGCGCCCAGGCAGGCATGGTGCAGGAGGAGCTGAGAGTTCTACATCTTCATCTGAAAGCTGCTAGCAGAATACTGGCTTCCAGCAGGGCGGTGGTGACGCACGCCTGTAATCCCTGCACTCTGGGAGGCAGAGGCAGGTGGATTTCTGAGTTTGAGGCCAGCCTGGTCTACAGAGTGAGTTTCAGGACAGCCAGGGCTATACAGAGAAACCCTGTCTCCGAAAACCAAATCCAGAAAACCAAATAATAATAATAATAATAATAATAAAATTGCTGGGCGGTGGTGGCGCACGCCTTTAATCCCAGCACTTGGGAGGCAGAGGCAGGCGGATTTCTGAGTTCGAGGTCAGCCTGGTCTACAAAGTGAGTTCCAGGACAGCCCAAACTACACAGAGAAACCCTGTCTCGAAAAAACCAATAATAATAATAATAATAATAATAATAATAATAAAATTTAAAAAAATACTGGCTTCCAGGCAGCTAGGATGAGGGTCTTATAGCCCACACCCACATTGACACACCAATTCCAACAAGGCCACACCTACTCCAAACAGGCCACACCTCCAAATAGTGCCACTCCCTGGGGCCAATCATATTCAAATCACTACATTGTCTGAACTGGCCAACTTCTGAGCTCTGAAAATTGTTTGTTTCAGTTTCCTGAGATCTGGAATGACAGGTAGACAACACCACACCTTACTTATCTGATAGGTTTTTATTATCAGAAAGTATTATATTGTGTGACAGTCCCTAGGATGAGGGGAATAAATGTCTCTTTACCCCAGCTAGGTCACCAATGACAGACCAAAAAATTCCACCTGTCGCCAGCTTGTCGGAAACAGTCCATTTAACTGAAGTCAATTATGGGGCAAATGGTGAGAGTTACAGGAGCAGAAGCTACTTATGGACAGAGGTGCCACCAACAATAGCACACCGCTGCTCCTCCACCTCCTCCTCTAATTAACAGCTTTCCTCTGAGGGAAGAGACACTTCATGCACCGTGGGTCCCTTGGTGCTGCCTTGTGAGTCCTCCCCCACTTTCCCGAGGGGATAGTAATATTGACGGTCTCGTGAGGTTAATTACAACGGATTTCAAGATGGCAACGTCTATGTCAGGCTAAGAAGAGAGTTCCTCGGCATTCCACCTCTTCCTCTGGCTTTACATTCTTTTTTTTTTTTTTTTTTTTGGTTTTTCGAGACAGGGTTTCTCTGTGTAGTCCTGGCTGTCCTGGAACTCACTTTGTAGACCAGGCTGGCCTCAAACTCAGAAATCTGCCTGCCTCTGCCTCGCAAGTGCTTGGATTACAGGCGTGCGCCACCACCGCCCAGCCTGGCTTTACATTCTTTTCGTTCTCTCTATCTCAGTGTTCCTTAAGCTTTTTTGCGGGGTGGGGGAAGTGATACAGACTTAGTTTTTTCCCACGTAGTGAGGAGCATTGGCTGCTATTCCGTTATAATGGTCACTATTCTCCAGATCTTTGACTGCAGTAACCTCTGACCAAGGCAAACAGTAACAATAATCAAGGGTCATGAACAAATATTTAAAAGGTAATCTGACAGGCACATCATAGCCATCTAGCAAAACAACACATTTCCCCACCAGGTCTATGACTTTTCTAGCCACGGAGTTCTTGTCTTGGCTTAAAGTACCCAACTATGGGTTCCTTCTTGTAGTGTGAACCGTAAGTCCAATGAGAAAGCATGCAATTGCACCCATAGACATTATTGCACGAGCAGGGACATCTCCGCAAGCCTGTTGGTAACCCGGGATACCGTCTGCCCGACAGGACGGCTCTGGCACTCAGGAACTCACCACACAAGACCAGTCAACATTCCGGCACGGAGCTCAAGGAGCTCCACTCCTAGCTGAAGGGCTATTGGCAATTGCCAGCTGCTGGTAGGTTGGTCATGCTCGGATGCATCTTCCTGTATTCACATGCCTGCAGGCAGTGCTACTGGGTTTCAGTGGGTTATACCAAGAGAGAGAGAGAGAGAGAGAGAGAGAGAGGAAGACATGTTGAGCAGCTCAGGAGGAGTGGGACGTAGAAATTATTATGACATTATATACATGTATAAAATTGTCAAAGAATACATAAAAAATATTCTGCAAGCCCGTCGACATTCAAGCATGGGGGGAAGAGGGCTCCCTAGGCCACAACCTTAGCTGAGCAGCTGCTAACAGTCATGGCCTCAGAAGAAGGGGGAGCCGGTTTTCTTTAAGGATGTGACCCTAGTAAGTCACTGTGCTCCACCGGGAGGCTCCTCACCCATGAGTGACAGAAACTGGATTTGGTAGTGTAGATACGTGACGGAGGCCATGAAGTTGGGAGGGGGGTGGAGATTTAGAAGGAAATCAGGGAGGAGTCGTGGGCAGACGTGAAGCTGAATCTGCTCAAAGTATATTGCATTCAGCTATGAAATTTTCAAAGGATTAATTTAAAATGTTAATCTAATAATTTTAATATAAAATTCTAATAAAAAAACATTCTCCAAAGTATGTCTTTTTTCTATACATTCAGGATGTTTCTTGCTTTTAAATTAATTTTTTTGTTTGTTTGTTTGTTTTCCAAGACAGGGTTTCTCCGTGTAGCCCTGGCTGTCCTGGAACTCACTCTGTAGACCAGGCTGGCCTCCAACTCAGAAATCTGCCTGCCTTTGCCTCCCAAGTGCTGGGATTAAAGGCGTGCGCCACCTCTGCCCAGCTGCTTTTAAATTACTTAGGGACTTAGACATGGCCCAGTGTTACCCACTTGCTGTCAAGCCTGATAGCATTTGGGGGTACACACATACACATACACGATAAATGTAATTTTTCATTTATTCATTTATTCTGATGCAGAGTCTCAGTGTGTAGCCCTGGCTGGCCTGGAAGTTCCTGTGTAGCCTGGATTGTTGTATCCGTAGATAGATATCCACCTGCCTCTACATTTCAGAAGCTGGGATTAAAGGTTTGTACTACCACGCTCAGCAAATACAATTACTTATTTATTTATTTATTTGTTTGTTTGTTTGTTTATTTATAAAGATTTATTTATTACTATATCTATAGATGCACCAGAAGAGGGCATCAGATCTCATTACAGATGGTTGTGAACCACCATGTGGTTGCTGGGATTTGAACTCAGGACTTTGGGAAGAGCAGTCAGTGCTCTTAACCGCTGAGCCATCTCTCCAGCCCCT